>JARKIC010001396.1:0-123910 GCA_029378375.1 Mycena olivaceomarginata
GATAGACGAAGCTCTACGCGAGGCTGAGCGTCAACTATGTGAAGGTCGGCTCGATATGAGCGACAGCAACGTGAAGTTGAGCGTCGAAAAACGTGAAGCTATTCACGTGGACAACGTCAACGTCGTGAAGCCGAACGTGCTCGTCGGGAATCCCAAGACACCCGAGCTGAGGTTGTCTACAATCATTCGCTACTGCCGTTGCGAGAACGGCCTGCGGAAGATGCTGTGGCCGCCGAAGCCGCCATTGCGGCCCAGACTGCGGAGGAGACAAAAAAAGAGGAGAGGTTGTGGAAACTAATAGGCGCCGTAGTTTCAAATTGTATGGCCAAGCACGGCGGATCTCTCGAAGGGAAACCTACAAGAAACATGGGAAGAGGTGCCAAACTCTTTCAGAATCGTCTGCCACATCACTGAACGAATTATGCTGCCCACAGCTCACAAATCTGATCACTGACAAGGAGAAAAGGTCGCCGAGGTATCAGGAGGACAAACTAGTGGCTCTATCGGACGAAACGGTTGCTAAGATCAAGATAGTCTCCAAGGTACTTAGTCTTTCGGTCATCTTTCTTCCGTGGATGGGGCTGAAGTCTCGAAAGGATTACATCGAAAAGGTTGTGCGGAGGAGGAAGAAATCCGACCATAAGCACGCTCAGCCATCTTCCTTGCCGACACAGACAACGGCTTCTGCAGCAGACAGCCTGGACTGCGTTGGCATACCCAGGGCGCCGCCACGGACACAGAGGTTCAAGAAGCAATGAACGTGGATGCCTGCTACAACGAAGTGGGCGAGTTCAAGGATCCTCCTCAACTCGCGACATCCGCTGCCGTGCCCGCTGTGGAGGCCCAGCATCCGGCCAAGCCAGAAATGACCGGGGTCCACGCAATTACGAATCTATACGCCAGCACGACGCCCATCGACAAGGACCGCGTCGATGCCAGATTAAAAATGGAGCAAGCTCCCAGATCATCGCAGCCCGAACCTTTGATAACGGCACCCGGCGAATTTAAACCGCAGCCTGGGGTCGATTCGCCTAATCACGATCTCCTTGACCCTTCGTTTTCCTTCAACTCGAATCCGGCCCAGATCTCCTCACCACCCCGACCGGCCGCCCAATTAATGGACTTGCGACCAGATAACAACACTGTTCCTCACATCGGTAGGCGCCCTAATTCCATTGTGCTCCCGTTTCAAGTCTGAATGTTTCGACATAGTTACTCCCGCAGGTAAATTTCGACGCAGCCAGCCAATCACCTCACCTGGGATTGGACTTAGAGCCCAAAATCTCGTCATCGAATCATGAATCTAGGCCATCCGACATAGTCGAGCCGCAGGCCGACTGGAATGAAGACAGCGACCTGACAGAGCTCGAGTCGGATTTGGAGGTGGAAGGGGCCTTGATTGGGGAACCTTCCCGGTCGATAGATGAATCCAGTCAACTCAAGTTAGGCACCGTGTTCTCTTCAAAGATACACACCGGTCCCAACTCCATTTTCGCCAGCAAATCCATCGTTACTGAATCCGATGCTGGTTCCAGACTGCTAGAGTCAGATAATATGGAGTTGGATGCTAAGCCCCGCTGGATACCATTCCCATCGGCGGCTTTCTCAAGAAACGCTTTGGAGCCCAGTGCAAAGACCGTTTCCCTCATCGACAAACTTCCCCAATCGCAGCAGAACTGGTACTGCCCCCGCGAGTCGTCCGCGAATTCGGCGTGTCAAGAAAGCGGTCGCGGCCAAACAGCTGGCCAAGTCAGATTCGGACAATGAATCCACTCATTGGGAATCGGCGGGCGAGTTGAGAAAGTCGGTGATGGCGGAGAAATCCAGATTGCTTGACCTAAAGTTGGACGGTGTGGACTTGACCGGCGCAGAGATCGATGTGCCGGATGCGGCAAGCGCTTCTCGTCTTCCAAAGCTGCCAATTGCCTCAAGGTTCCAAGTACCCTTCCTAGCCGTCGCTAGACTTCCCTTGCAGTCCAACTCCGAGTCGGATGCAAATATTCTGAACATTGGGGCACTTCCTAATTCTGTTGGGATCACCCCTTCGAGCCGTCCCCGACGCTTCAAGACAGCTCGCCAGACCTCCGGACAGGACTCAGACAGTGCATTAACCGATTTGGAATCAGACGATGAGTCTGTGGTGGATCTTCCTGCTGAGCCGGAAGCGACAGAGGTTGGTCGTGTTCCAAAGGGGCCGTCGATGGGAAGGTATGCGCCCTCCCGCCGGTGTCTATCCCAATCATTTCTTAACATATTTTCCAGAGTATGGCCAACCTCACGAATGTCACAAAAATGACCATCCACGGCCATGTATTCCGCATTCAACAATGCTTCGAGCTCATCGTCTCCCACACCCAATCGGGACGCCCCTCCGAGCGTATCATCTTCCAAGTTCACTCTATGTCCGAATCTACACTGCCCTCGGAACCATCTTATCTGCATGGTACAATGTTCTTCTTGTTCAGCGACTACATCGAAGCGCCAAGCTTTGGACACGACCCGCTACAAAGCGCAGCTCGTGATGGAAGCGAAGCATTTCTTGTGAATCCCAAAAACGACGATAGACGGCAGTGCGATGGAGAATTTCGTGGTGGATCTCCCGGTCACCAAAATTATGCACATTCTGCGACGCCTCAAAAATCTCTATAACAAGTAGCAGGCCATGTCAAGACGCCCCGGACGTTCGGTGCCAGTGGATTTACACCGCCGTAAGTGGGAAACAAGAGTATTTTACTCCAATACACAGCGAACACGAGATGCCCCCGCCGATGCCTGGTGAATTGGGTGTGGGCGACTTCTTCTGCGGAGCTGGCGGTTTTCTCCGCCGGTTTTCGTCGTGCTGGTTTCAATATCAAACTCGGGGTCGATAAGGACGAACGTGCAGCTGCCAGCTGGAAGGTTAACGTCCCTTCTTTCCTGCATGCTCCCTCGTACTGAGACGTATGCAGCTTAACCACCCCACGGCAGAAATGCACTGGGAAGACATCAACACTCTTCTTGAACTCAAAAGTCGGGATATTATACCAATTCCTCAGATTCGAATCGCCCTTATTTCCCCCCCATGCCAAGGGTTCAGCACCGCGAACCCAGGGGGCAAAGATGACAACGAGAATCGTCAACTTCTCGAAACTGTCAAAGATATCGCAGGTGGATTCAATCCATACTGGATATGTGTGGAGAACGTTCCTGGGTGAGTGGATCAAGTTCGAGGCTAGCAGATGATTACTTACAAGTTCAGCCTTTTTCGACATCCCTATCACCTGCGCCGACTAGAAACGTCCCTGTTGGAACTAAATTATTCCGTTAGCGTCGCTGAACAGTGCGCCTCTAGTTTTGGCGTCCCACAGACACGACGGAGATTGATCCTGTTCGCAACTCGCCGAGGCCTTACGCAGCCTAATTTCCCAAGCATAAAATATGCATGGGATTCTCCTGCTCACCTCCCTGTCACTACCCTCCGGAGCGCAATCGGCGATTTGAATCACGAGAACCCACGCCCAGTCAGCGATTCAAGAAACCCTCATTATCCCAGACCCAATTGCACTTCGTCCCGTTTCACCGATTATACCCGGCTTCTCGGGAGCGACAAAGTGAATCAGATTGCGCACCACGCGACTGGATATCGTCGTTTGTCCGAGCAGGAAAATTGGCCTAACGCAGCGTGGGACGAGCCGTTATGCACGGTCAGAACAAGGCCCAGTAATCGATGGGCCTGTGTCCACCCTGGTGCGAAACTCGACGCCTCATCTTGTATCATGAGCGGAGCCTCACATATTTTCCTAGATGGCAAACGTCTATTGACGGTTCGGGAGCTGTGTCGTATCCAGTCATTTCCTGGTATGAAGTACGGTTTTCACATCACCGTGATCTGAATCGGGTGAACAGATGACTTCTGTCTTGCGGGGGAAATCACGGATCAGTATCGACAAGTTGGAAACGCTGTGAGTCGAGGTATCTCTGGTAGATGTTGACCAATTTGCTGTTGCAGGTTCCACCTTTACTTGCGGAGGCATGGGCCAGGGAATTACGCTCCGCAATACTGACCGACTACCCGGAATTAGAGGATCAATTCGAAGATACCAAAGTTCGCAGAAGTCTCGATACAGGGCCTAAACGGAAGGCGGACGAGGTCGAGGATATTTCCGAGGGTAGGAGAACCAAGCGGTCGCGTGAGTCGTAGATCGGGAAGCGTTTCTCAGATTTTCTGTTGGTCTGAGTACGCACCTGTGCTATATGTAAATGTTTCTTGTTTGCGCGTTCATTTCAAATCCTTCTCAATCGGTCGGTGTAAGTAATGTAAAAGTCCCGGAAGATTTCCAACAGCACCGACCCTGCAGGATCACATCCACTAAAACTAACCAAAAGGCGGCAGGTTGAACGTTGAACATTGATCATGCGACTTGTAATCTGTCTCTCACGCCATTACGTCTTGCACTTGACCGTCACCACGAAACTATGGAATCCGCTATCATTGCCCATCCTCACTGCGAGGACTGCTTTACTGGCGTCAAACACTCGGGCGATCCAGTGGGACACACGGTCGAAATCGCGAATATACCCACATATGTGTCGGAGCCTCCGCTGAGCATCGTTGCTACTCACGGCGGCCCCAAGAAAGTCGTGTTATTCTTCTCAGACGTTCACGGACCGTTCTACGTCAACAATCAGTTGCTACAGGACTATTTTGCGTCGCAGGGTCAGTCAAGGAACCGTGCCTTATGAATGCACCCTGCTAGTTGACTCAGACCAATCCAGGTTTCTCCGTCGTCGGGCTCGACTACTTTCTGGGTGATCGATTATATGAGCATACTGAGGAAGGCTTCGATCAGTGGGCATGGGGCCATGCCGCGCGCGCGAAAGCACTGGAAATCACACCGAGATGGGTTGAGGAGGTCCGCAAGCAGTACGGTTTGTGTCAAGTATTCAGTTGCGAATCCGACAACCTGATGGTTCTAAGACAGGTTCTGACAGCAAGTATTGTGCAGTCGGTGAGTATTTGAACACCGTAAAGCAGTTGGTGTAGTGGTTAACGCTATCCACAGGATATTGCTTCGGTGCCCCGTTCGTCATGGATCTTGGGGCCACCGATGATATCGTGGCAGGTGAGTTTGCGACCTTAATCTGAGCTCATCTTAATCTTGTGAATTCAGGCGACCGTCATCTAGCTACAGCCAAAATAAAATAAAATCATCATTTAATACCTCCATCACTCTTACTTTAGATAGCCGTACTATACACATCTTTTCCCTCTATAATCCCCCCGATTCCGACGACACCCCCATCCGCGACGCCTCCAACTTCATCAAATCCCTCGGCAACCTCCCCCCCAGCCACTCCCTCCTCCTACTCGGCGACTTTAACCGACACCACCCGCTCTGGACCGGCATCCTTTTCCCTCGGCGCACTGCCGCAAGCGACGCCTCTGCCGTCATCGATCTTATGGCGGAACACTCGCTTGCCCAGCTTGTCAAGGCCGGCACGCCCACCTTTTACTCCGCGCCGCACAACACCTGGTCCACAATTGACCTTGTACTCGCGTCCAAGGGCTGGCTCGCCGATTCGCTCATCAAGTGCAACGCCGCGCCGGGCCACGGCTCGGACCACGCCGCCATCCTCGTGTCGTTCGACGTAGCTGTCACCCACCGCGATGCACCCCCTCGGCGCAACTTCCGCGGCGCGGACTGGAACGAGTGGGAGGCGCGGCTCAAGGATCATCTTGCCGCGACTCCCCTCCCTCCCCTCCCGCTCTCCACCAGCGCGGAGATCGACGAGTACACGGATGCGCTCACCCGTGTCGTCGTCTCCGCGCTGGAGGAACACGTCCCGCTCAGCCGCCCGTCCCCGTACACGAATCGGTGGTGGACCCGGGCGCTTTCCGCGCTCCGCGCCGTCTATGGCCGCGCACACCGGGCCATCGTCAAGGACGACCCACTCCACCCGAGCTGGGACGCGATGCGGAAGGCGAAGAACGTGTACCACAGCGCCATCCGCAAGGAGAAACGCTCGCACTGGCGGGAGTACATCACCAATCTCCCGCGTGCCAACATCTGGACAGCTGCGAAGTACGCGCTCGACCCCACCTCCGCCTCCTCCTCTGCGCGCACCCCTGACCTCGTTGACACAGACGGGTCGGTCGCGTCCTCGCCTGAAGAGAAGGCCGCGGTCTTCCATGCGAAGTTCTTCCCGCCGAAGCCTGACATCCCCTCACCGCCCGCCCGGCCCGCACCCCTCCCCCTTCCCACCGCCCGTGTTCGCCGTTGAGGCATTCCACCGTGCAATCGCGAAGCTCTCGCCGTGGAAGGCTCCCGGCCCTTCTGGCATCCCCAATATCGCCATTAAGGCCGCAAGCACCACCCTCGCCCCCATCCTCCTTTCAATCCTCACCGCGGGCCTCCGCCTACACCACTTCCCCGCCTCGTGGCGCGTCTTCATCACCGCGACGCTCAGGAAGCCGGGGAAAAGCGACTACACGGTTCCCGGCGCGTTCCGCCCGATAGCGGAGGAGGAGTGCTTGGGGAAGGTGGTCGAGTCAGTCCTCACGGATTGGCTCTCGGGCTTTGCAGAGGCGAAGGGGCTGCTCTCGCCTCGGCAGTTCGGCGGAAGGCCGGGCAGAAGTGCAGTAGACTCGGTCCTGCTTCTGACCCAGCGCATCAAGGACGCGTGGCGCGTCGGCAAGGTGGCGAGTGTCCTGCTCATGGACATCTCGCAGGCCTTCCCGTCGGTGAGCCACGAGCACCTCCTCCACCTGCTCGGCTCCAAGCGCGTCCCTGACGATGTCGTCGGCATTATCGGCAGCTTCCTACGGGATCGTTCCACCACACTCACATTCGACGACCACACGTCCCCTCCCCGCCCCGTCCCCAACGGCTTGCCGCAGGGCTCCCCCCTCAGCGCGCTCCTCTTCCTCCTCTTCGCCGACGACCTCCTCGAATGCCCTGCCAACACGGGCTACATCGACGACATCGCGCGCCTCGAGACGTCCCCCACCGTGGAGGAGAATGTCGAGAAGCTGGAGGCGCACATGGAGGAGGTCGCGTTGCGCAAGGCGGAGCGACTCGGACTGAGGTTTGACCTACCGAAGTTCGTTGCAGTCCATTTCGTCTCGCCTCGACGCCACGCTGAGCACTACCGCCCCGTCCCCGTCACGTTCGGCGGCATCACCATCGCCGCGTCCGAGACCGCGAAGCTGCTCGGCGTCGTCCTCGACCACAAGCTCAATTTCCGGAGCCACGTTGAGCAGGCGCAGAAGCGAGGTATGAAGGCGATGCTGGCCCTCTCGCGCATCTCCTCCCCTACCTTCGGCCTCCCCCACTCCCACGTTCGCCAGCTGTTCCAGACGGTCGTCGTGCCCCGCATGGAGTACGGCCTCCCCGTCTGGTACAGACCTATCTCCTCCAACTCGGACGAGCGGCGCACGGGGACGGTCTGGGTGGCGAAAGCGCTGGGAAAGGTACAGAGACTAGCGTGCAAAGTCATCACCGGCGCACTCCGCACTACGGCAACGGACGTGTTGGACTTCCACGCTAACCTCCCACCCATCCACATCCGCCTCAACCGCTCCGTCTACAACGCCGTCGCCCGCCTCACCTCCCTCCCACAGTCGCACCCCCTCCACCGCGTAATCACCCGCTGCCGCCGCATCCCTCGCTTTCACCGGTCCCCCATCCACCACGCCTTCCTCGAGTTCCCCACCTTGACCGGGGATTTCGAGTCCATCGACCCGCACCTCTCCTTTCCCCCCCTCCCCAACGGCGCGTTGACGACATCGATCGCACCGGACAAGGACATGGCACGGGCGGAGCAGGAAAGCGTGGAACGGGCTGGAGGGCTCTGCGTGTACACGGACGGCTCGGGCTTCGAAGGAGGGGTGGGGGCTGCAGCGGTCGGGTGGAATGGCGGGAAGGAAGGGAAGGTGCGGATGAAGCACCTAGGCCCGGAGGACGAGCACACGGTGTTCGAGTCGGAGGTAGTAGGCGCCATCCTCGCGCTGGACATCATCGCGAGCACGCCGCGCTTGACGAGCGTCGACGTCTTCACGGATTGCCAGCCCGCGCTCATCGCCCTCGCCGCACCGCAAGCTCAGCCGGGGCAGTACTTGCTCGCGGCCTTTCACCTCCTCTTCCGCCGCCTCCTACGCGCCCGTCCCACCCTCCGCGTCCGCTTCCACTGGGTCCCGGCGCATGTAGGTGTTCCCGGGAACGAGGCTGTTGACGCGCGCGCGAAGGAGGCAGCCCAAGGTGCCTCCTCCGCCCTAGCGCTCCACCTCCCCCTCTTCAACCGCCCCCTCCCCACGAGCAGAGCAGCGACGATGGCGGCCGGCGCGAAGGCGTTCCAGGCGCGATGGCTCGAGGAGTGGTCCACCTCCCCGCGCTACCACCGCATCGCCCTTTTCGACAGCCCCAAGCCGTCGAATGCAGTGGCAAGAATGTACACCGACCTGAGCCGCGCGCAGTGCAGCGTCCTGACGCAGCTACGCACGGCCCACATCGGGCTGAACGCCTTCCTCTACCGCTTCCACCTAGCCCCATCCCCCGACTGTCCCCTCTGCTTGGTGCCCGAGACAGTCTCCCACTACCTCCTCGCGTGCCCCCGATTCCGACGACAACGCCTGCGCCTCATCATGAAGCTCGGCTCCGCCCGACTCTCCCTACGCCGTCTCCTCGCCGCGAAGTCCGACCACAAGGCCGTCCTCTCCTTCGTCCGGGACACGGACCGCTTCCCGCGCTACGCCGTCTAGAGTACGCACAGCGGCCCCCTCCCCCGTTTCCCCTACCTTTTTCTCTCACTACTTCTCTCTTATCCCTTTCTCTCTCTCTTATACACATACTCTCACAACAACTTGCATTGACTTGACTTGACACCCCGACTTGTACATCACCTCCCACCTCCCTCATAGCACCTCCTTAGTTACACCGTACCTTACCCACGTATTACTCTCCCCCGACGCTACACCCGCACGCTAGTTTACCACACCTGTCTCACGTATAGTGCCACATGGGCCCCAAGGGGCCCGCGCGCACTCTAATGGAATATGAATGAATGAATGAATGAATGAATGAAAGGCGCCTTTGCGCACCCTGGATTCTTGACCGAAGATCACTTCAAGAATTTGAAACGTGCGTGTGATATTATTGCTGGACTTCCTCGTTCCGAACCTGTGTTCATTTACAGGTCCTCTTTTGATGTCCTGTGCAGGTCGGCGTGCCGAGAACTATTTCATTGCGAGTTGATGTGCTTCTTGTAACAGAAAGCGACTTCACGTTCCCCACCGAGTTCCGCCGTCGGGCGGAGGACATCTTGGTGGAGAAGAAGGCCCAGTATCAGATCCAAGTGTTCTCCGGCGTAAAACATGGATTTGCGGTTCGCGGAGACTTAGAGAACTCTGACGGCCGTTCGTGTTCTTTCTATCTCATATTGAGGACATTTTGAAATTAATATGACTGTGGATAGGTTGGGCGAAAGAGGAGTCTGCCCGCGGAATCATTGGATGGTTCGCGCGTTTTAGTTCGTGTTAATGAACATGCGAAGAGAAAGAATCCCGGTTGAAAACGTAACTAGTAAAACTGCCGACCTCGCTTGTTCAATCTGTACTACAAATATTACGAAGTGTCCAATTTATTTCTGTATTGCTCTCGCATGATGGACGGCTCTTCTGAGCGCGCTAACAGCTGGGCTAACGTGTAAAGCGAAGACGCGGACGCAGCGCACTCGCGTCGAACGCGATACGTCTCCAAACTTGGGAAACTAAAATCGTCGACGTCAGAGTGACAGAGTCTGGTCCCAGGAGTAGCATTGGAGTGACAGGAATCTCGCCTGCAGCCGCTATTTCGAGTGAAACATCCGTTGGAATGTCATCGACGTACATGTCCAAGATGGCGACAGATCTAACGAGGGAGCATGACACCTTCGAGCCGTGCTTAGAGCAGCTGTGAACACACGGCAATAGCAAAACCAATTTATCAGCTCAAAATTCCGCAGAAATTCCAACATTGTACCGACGGAGTGGAAATACGGTTAGTTGTGCGTACACACGGCCGCGAGCTAAAGCGTCGCTTCGCTCCGGAAATCTAAGAAATTGTGCTCGTCATCCCCAATGTGTATGTGCAACCCACCAGCCGCCAGTTCCCTGAGCGCAGCGAGGACATCCACCGGAGGCTCGGGGACAGAGGTAATGTGCAGCTCGATGGGACGGGCCGAAAGCAGACGAAGAAGCGTGTCCCAAGTGGAGGCGGAAATGAAAGGCGAAGTAGCAGGCTGGTCGCTGGCCATGGTAGCGATGGAAAGACTGCGGAGATTGGGGAGCAGGGAAGGGGAGTCGACCAGAGCAGCGAGTAAATCGGCCACCGGCTGCGCTTCTAGGGCCCATATTTTGAGTCGTGAAAGGGTGGGAACGAAAGGGAGGCATTGGTGTAGTTCGATAAAATCCGTGGAATCAAAGCTCAAGGTGAGCTCTTGGAGAGGGGGCGACGATCGTTTGAAAAAGGACAAAAGCCTAAGCTCTCCACCGGAGGCAACGATGCCCACGGAGAGGGTTTGGAGCGCGGGGAGCGAGAGACAGTTGAGAAGTCCCATATCGTAGTAAGGAGGAATATCTTTATGCTTTTGGAACAGTAGCCGACGCAAACTAGGAACGACGACGACCTTTTCGGACATGGCGGCGACGGAGTACAGACAATGCACGTCGCGAAAGATGCAGTTGACGATGTTTGGAGCGTGAGACAATAGTACGAGGATTTGGGGAGCGATGAGCCCTCGATCCTCACTCTCACCGGGGAAGTCAAACTCCAGCGTTTCAAGCAACGGAAGCGGTCCCGGCGTGTCCTGGAAGAGGTTGATGGCAGTCGAGTGGTCAAAGTAATCGGAGATTTCCAGGTGTTTCAGCTGGCGCCCATGTTGCCAAATAGTGGCAGAAACACCGTCATCCAAGACATCCAAATCTCCAGTAAGGGATAAAGACACGGGCCGAGTACCTGCCCGCGTAAACCACAATGGCAAGAGTTGCATCAAGCCTTTCCCGGGGCAGGGAGAGACAATAAGAATGGCCGACCATAAAGCCGGTGTGGCTAGCGCAATGGCGGTCCAAGTATTACAGATGTTGAGGAGCAGCATGGGGATGTAATGTGCTCCAGGCCGTGCCCTGAGGAAAGGATCGAGAGTTTGGAGAAAAATCTCGGACGAGATTTCGAGGGGCAGGCGTGCCATTGGATCCATTAAAGCGTTGAGCTGACGCTGAGAAAAGCTCCTATCGTCCTCCAGCTTCTTCAGGAGCGCTTTCTGGAGATCAATCGCGGACGAAAGTTCGTCGATGCGCGCTCGGAGCATCCGGGCCTGTACGGGTGCTGGCATCGTGCTTCTGTAGCTGCGAGAAGGTCAGATCGAAGTCTAGAGATATTGTTTTAAGCTTACTGGGCAGGGCCAGTGGCTGAGCCTATGCTGCAGCGTCCGTCTGGAAGAGACGTTGGGAGGAAGAAGAATGGGCGGTCTTCGGCACTTGCGGGCCGGTCGTATCATGATGTCATCATGGCAGACTCATGATGATGATGAGTACGCAAGAAGTGAAGCCTGTGTCAGCGCTGCCTTCGTCAAGCTTTCGTCTAGGCCCTCACCTTTACTTGCATCTCTGTTCAATCTTGGCCTCAACTTTGCCTACTCGGTGCAGTGTAATGGTGCACACAACCATGTCTTTTTCGACGTTGACGGCTTCACACTGGATAGAGTGGGAGTCCCTGACAGCGTACTTTTGTTTTGTTTTAGCTCCACACCTATCCGCAACCGTCAGTGTGAATATAGTCAGTTTCGGTGATTTCAAGCAATGGTCTTGAAATCCCATGTCATCTGACTGACTGGAATTTGGCAGAGGATCCAAATGTCTGTCCAAGCGCTCTGCACGCACATCGAGGAAATTTCATCCGAGATCCACGTCCAGAAGCAGTTCTTGGAGAAGCTGGAACCCGACAAAAGCCTCGTTCAGCGCGAGCTCAACGCGGCATTAGATCTAAGATCCAGTAGCCTGCCTCCCCCTCGATAGGTCCGAGATTTTTCTCCAACGCTGGATCCCTTCCCAGAGCTTCGAGTTCTCCATGCCCCCATGCTACCTCTTGACATCTGAGTCTGAAATACGTGGACTACCATTGCGCTAGCCACGCCGGCTCTGTGGGCGGCCATGCGGATTGATTTTCCCTGCGGCGAAGACTTGACGCAAATCCTACCAATTTGGTTTCTGCGTGCCCAAAACCGTCCACTGTCCGTACTTCTTCGTGGAGATTTCACCAACACCACCTTGTTTCTACCATGATTTGGAGACAAGCCGGGCAGCTGAAACACTTGGAGCTATTCGACGACACCCAAGTGTGACGAGGGCGGAGAGGATGAGGGCGACAGAAATACCGACCTTTTCGGGGCCAGTCATCAATCTTCCTCTCGGTGTCTGGCGGTAGAGTGCCATTATCGGAAACCAAAATAGCCACCCATTCGCGATTCCCAATTTAACGCTGTGTGAAGGCGCTTCAAAGCTAAAGACGCTGTGGAATGTCTTCCCGTGCATTCATGGAGATGTGTCTTCAGAGCGGTAAGTTCGGTGAAAAACTTGATTATCAGAGCAGCTACGGCTATGTGGATTCACCAGAAAACCTATACATCTGCATACTCGCAAGGCGGCGAAAATCACTCGGCCTTCGAGACCAAATTAGCAACCCCAGTTTCCATTTCGTGTCTCAACTGCCCTCCAATGGTGGCAGCCCCGGCGGCCTTGTCCGTGTAGACACGAAGCCCCAAGAATATCGTGTCGTCCTCAGATACCTCCCACTGTCCTTGCGTCCCTTCCGCAGACGGGAAGGGCACAAAAGGAGGTCCTCCCGAGTCAGGTTCAGCTGGCTTTACTCCTGCATCGGCGACTGGCGTCACTGGATCGCGCACGGCATCCTTGGTAACTTCGCTCGGTATGTCTGCAGTTGGTTTTTCGCCGCTGACGACGTCGTTTTCGGTTAAGTTCTTCGTAGCATCGGTGGATATCGTTGCGACTTGAGTAGTTGTGGCTGCGTGCAACGCAGCGTTCTCAGTTTCTTTTTCCTGTCCCTCGGACTGCTCTTTCGCCTTCGCCTGCATATCCGCAAAGCTCAGCCCTGCGAGCGCTTCGATTGGGACACCGAGATTGAGGGCCTGAGTCCTGCAATGCAACTCGTGAACTGATCGTCGGTACCTTTCTCTGCGTGACGTACTCTTGTTTGAAATCTATAGAGGCGATGAACCAGGGTAAGAATTGTTGGAAATAGGATCGTCGCGCGCGACGTCGCCCGGTTACCTTACCTACCCCCCCTATCCGTTGCACAGCTTCCTCCTTATATTCGGCCTATATTCGTATATTTCAGTAGCCTTTTGTATCCCCCGCGCTCGTGTTCCTGCGCCCCGAATACACTTCCTTGTGACTCACCCTTGCGTGCAACTTCGACTTTCACAGGTTATGGGCCCCGGCCCTGGCCTCTGCCTGCTGCTGCTTCGAACTTCCCCCCTCGCGCGACCTCGTACCCCGAAGCCCTCGTTGTGAGGCATCTCCAGTGCTCGACTGGACGGACGAACTTCCCCGTACCGCACATACTCGTCATCGACCGATACCCGTGCCGCGAAACCGAACCGTAACCCGGAGCGCCTGTGTTGCTTGCCGCTGCCGACCGAACCGTAACTGAACCGAGTGCCGAACGCTAGCTCCAGGATGGGGTTAGTGTTGTCCGACTCACCGCGACGAGTGCCGAATGCAGCCATGGTGGCTGTATTGTCCGACTCGAGCCCGAACGAACCGACTGCCGCCGAGGCACCCTGCGAACCGACGCTGACTGCGCGTACTCCAGAATGAAGGCTGTCATGCCAGCTGGAGGAGAATGATGGAGATGGATGGATGGATGGAATGAGATTTAGTTTGGTGTGTTGTTTCTTTGGATGGAACTCGACGACGCCGTCGCGCCAGTGGGAGTTTGTCGGCTTGTCGCGCGCAACGCTCAGTGGGAGTGTTGGAAATAGGATCGTCGCGCGCGACGTCGCCCGGTTACCTTACCTACCCCCCCTATCCGTTGCACAGCTTCCTCCTTATATTCGGCCTATATTCGTATATTTCAGTAGCCTTTTGTATCCCCCGCGCTCGTGTTCCTGCGCCCCGAATACACTTCCTTGTGACTCACCCTTGCGTGCAACTTCGACTTTCACAAGAATTGGTTTGCGCAGTGAAATGGAGCTCGATGAACACACTTGCGGCAATGGATTGACTTTGAGCTTTGGCTGTGCGAACACGCGAAAGCTTCCGCTGGTTCACGTCGATATCGTCGTAATCGTCAATGTAGGTCTGCGCAAAAAATCAGCAGTAACCCCAGAATATTTTCGAGCCAGATACCGGGTCGGGCCGACGATCCAGGCGCACCTAATTGTCTATTTGGTCATCGAGTTCAAGAACGGGAATATATTGTACACGCACATGAACGACGTAGTCCCCAGCGTCCAACACGCGCTCAAGATTCACACTCCGTGAATAAAACCGCGGGTGGGATGACACCGCGTGCGGTTCCGTCTGTCCTCGTTTGAAGAGAAGGAAGTCGAAGGTCCATTCAAATGACCCGGAGATGTGTTTGAAATAGCGGGAATCAAGCTGTGACAGGACTATGATGGTCGCAGATCGTTTGGGGATGGATACAGTGACTGCGAGAATGTTCAACAATAAGCACATGACCACTGTTAGGAGATGAAATATGCGTACAGCAAACATCTCCATAGGTCCACGCGGATGGAACGGGCGATTACGCGCAGCCAGTGCGACGATTTGATCCAATTGAAGCAGTCGGAGTCGAGGAGGAGGGTCTGAAACGATTGTGAGCTTGAGCAGAACTGCATAAAAGCACTTACACGCTCGACTTCATCCCAGCACTCCAAAAAATCAGAGTCTACACAGTAGGAGATTAGGCTCAGGAAACTAGCTCTGAACCGACTCACATTCCATGACGAACTGTCCGTCGTTGCCAAAGCCGTGTTCAAGCATAGGCAGAAGGTCAAACGATTCCGCATTCCACTCCTTTGAGCCATCTGCCCAGGGCCCCGTCCATTCCGAGTTGCCCCATGGGTTGCGAATGACCAACCATCGCTTTCCCTTTGCCTCGCGCGTCCTCAGCACGGAATAAGAGTGGTTACCAAAGAGGCCAAATTTCACGAGACCCTGGCCGCGGAACGAGCAGCCAAAGAGACGACCATCGGTGGCCTTCATCAGTTCGTCGGTCCAGAATTTGTCGGTGTCAAGGATATCCTGGATTGAGCATTTTAAGTTCGGATCAAGGCAGGGAAAATGTGTTATACCTTTGTCTGGATGAAACTAGAGATGCCTCTGGAAAAGTATGGGAGAATTGAAAGACATAGGTACAATATCTCTTCACCCGGTGAGATCCTCTGGGCAGAGAAAAATTATGTCAGATCGAATAAAAATCACCAAAGCCGGAAGACGAACCAATAGCTTCGCTGGAATTCCCTCCCTCAAGAGATGCGTAATCACCGTGCAATTTTGCGTATGCCTTTGAAATCTCATACATATAATACTAAAAGTGATCAAGAGAGACTCGGCCATACCTTTTCGATCAAGGGAACCCAACTCTCACCTAGTGCAAGGTCGAGCGCTTATCAATTTGCGTACGGAAAACTACTTACCCTCCGTTGATGATTTCGCAAAACAGAGACTATGGTTTCCCTTGCGTGCTGACTTGTTGTAGAGCTCCTTGTCATTGTGGTAAAAATTCTTGAAAGTGGGATGGAGCTCCTCAAACTTCGGTATATTGGTGTAGAGGAGGCTGTGCTTTGCGTCGATAAAAGTCCGCACGGATGAAGACGACTTACTCGTCAATGATAACGTGAACCCAGCGGTCGTCTGTAGTACCGATATTAGGACGTGTTGCTGCATGGCGGGAGAAAGACATGCGTGCCTTTGAAAAATATGAAACCGTAAATCCCAATGTTTTCGTCGCGCTTCAGGAGTCTCGGTCATCAAACGGATATTCCATGGGCCGAACTCACCGCGACGCAGAATTTTTCAACCAGCCCCTTCGACGTCGTCATTGTAGACAATGCAGAAAGAAACCAGCAATCTCCCAGTTGTCCTTGAACAATATCATTGCTGTCTGCACCGTCCACGAAGAATTTCGGGTCGTCGAATATCTCGCTGACGCGCAAGACATCGGAAGGGTAAAAACCCTCGGGGATGTGGAGGGGTACCAGGCCATCCAAACAGCTGTGGATTCGGTCGTTATCTAAAGCCCGCCAACGGAAAGGTAACGCGCACGCACGCATTTGTGTCATTTTCCAGATCAAACTCGATGTCTCTTTGCAACAAATTAGAGTAGAGTATAGGCCTGAGTATTTGGGACGAGGAGGCGTACCGGAACTTGCTATTTTTTTCACGACATTCTCTGGCGATCCGCTCAACTGTTGCCTTGCACTCTTCCAAGGCCTTATCCAGCTCGCTGGTTACAGCAAGGCCAGATGTGTCCGCCGGCTGGAAGAAGGTTGCCTGGTGGGGTCTGCGGCCCTGAGGGACAGATTTGCCTTTGAAAAGGTTGAAAAGAAACATGGGCTGTGGATCAGTCGAAAGAGTGACGTAGCAGAGCTTTAAGTAGGTGCAAGAGCGCGCTTGCGCCCCACTACTTGGATCGAGTCTGCTTAGTGTTAGCGCCTCACAAATGTTTCCAAAGTTCCGGGTGAAGGTTCCCGCAGTGTGCTTCGCGGCCCACCATTTCGGTTTGGTCCCCGAACTGGCGCCCTGACTGGCGCCTTTCATCATGTTCTGAGTATAAACGAGCGGCCACTCGGCCGCTTCCCGCGCATCCCCTTCCTTTGGGCACGAAGCCAAGGGCTGTGAAGGTTGAACATTGAGAATTATTTTATGCTTGTACTGAGTCGTGACGAAAAAAAAACCTCCCAACGTAGACTTAGTGAAGCCGAGCGAGCAATAAATAAATTTCGGAGACTTTAGGGCAGATCCCGGCAAATGGTGCCGGAGTGCTGATAGCAGAGTTTAAAATAAGTGAAGGGAAAGGATTTTGACATGCTTCAGGTATGTAGTAATACATGGCACGGTCCAACTCATGAACACCGGGTTTAGGAAATCTCCCGATGTACTCGCACTGCTGAGGTTGCCTGGTTGGGTCTGTAGCCCTGAGGCACAGATTGGCCTTTGAAAAGGTTGAAAACATCAGGAAAAACCTCCTTCGGAAAATTACCTCCAATTTGGGGCAATTTCCTTCGTACTTCCCAAATACCGGCAATTGGAGCAAATTGGAGGAAATGTCCTCCAATTTATTGGGATTGGTGTTCTATCCGAACTTACCTTGATTACCCAAGTGACTGTTCGGATTGAAAAATATTGCGTGACAGCCGATACAGTACTGTACACCACCGTAAAGGCATTCTTATCAAGAAAAATTGTCCGAGAAATAATCTGAAGGCCGATGCACGTAAAAAGTGAGAAGTCACTAACTAGTACAACGTCGTGTAAATATGACGGTCAGAAAAGCAATTAACAAAGAAGGTGGGGCATTCCTCCAAAACATTAGCTGAAGTCCAGTGAAGAGGCGCAACGGGCCCAAATTTGGGTAACAAATGAACGCTGCGTCGGATGTTTGCCACTGGGACAATGCTTGCCATGCGGTCTCCATCCTTGAGGGAGCGCTTGACCTTATACATGAGGTGATTGGGTTCAGGTTGCCGTGTAAATGAGGAGAACCATTCAACGTAAGCGAGGTGCTGAGGTGGAGATACACCATGCGCGAAGAGACCTTGGATGTGGTGCGGCTTGAGAGAAAATACCACACGAACTTGACCGACACGATAACCTTTGGTTGAATCAGAGTCTGCCGGCAACATTGAACAAACTCGACTTACCTCCAACCCCCGTGAGTCCGCCAGAACCATCATTCACCAGTGCCGTATCGAATCGGCCAGGCAGTTCTTTCCCTGACCGAGCAGCTTTTGCGGGCTGAACATGTATGGAATCAACAACGGAGTCCTCGGGACCACCCGCGGTATAGGGATCCTCAGTGATAAACTTGATACGGTGGTAAACAGGGACGCGATTGAAATGCAGTGCAACGGAACCGGATTGAGTCTCGATCTGAGCGCGAGTGAGAGTGGGATTGTTGAATTGGACAATGAACCGTGCAAGGGCATCGCGAAAAGAGTGAGCACCATAGTCGGCAATGAGGGCGCTGATTTTAACAGCTTTAAGAGTCGGATGCTTCGTCATTTTGAGGCGCCGTTCGTAGACAATCCCTGGAGGCAAGGGTTTAACGGTAGGAGGAGCCGGGCAGCCGTCCAGTCGCCATTGAATGTACTTCTCGTGCCGAAATATTTTTTCCTTGCGCTCGAGCCACAGGGTCATCTGCGGAAATTCGTCCTTGAAATTTGTGGAACGATACGCGTCTTTGGCGAGGTCGATATGGAGGCGCTCGGTGTACTCGGTATTGTAGTTATCGGTGGTACCAAACAGCTTGATGTACATGGGATAGTGCGCGCAGCTGTGGAGCTTTGGAAGATTGAAGTCGGGACGGACACCGAGGTCAACAAAAATACTCTTGTTCTCGTGGAAGCGCCGTAATCCATCTCGGAGGTGCGACAGTGTCTCGGAGGTGTGCATAGGATACTGCGCTAAATGCACAAAATCAAGGACACCACGGACCGCCGCAATGAGGCGAGAGGAGGGGAGGTTGTTGGGAAGTTGGATGTCGACGATGATACCAAGGATGAAGCGGGAGATTTGATCGTGCTCTTTTCCTGTTACGCGATTAAGGTCCGAAATGCCATTCATGAAGAGGCGAATATTATGATTGGGAGGAAGGCGGCGGCAGCGCGCATCAATCTCTGCTTCGCCACATACAGCCTTGAGCCAGGAAATGAGGTGCTTGACAATCCCCTGGTACAACTGATGGAGGATGTCGGGGCTAATCGAGCGGAAGATGTTGGTATAAGGAAGCCCCTCCCAAAATGGGCGATAGATAGGTTTGATCCCTGCCTCTGCACACGCTTTCGCGTAGACCGTCGGCCCCTCGTCCAAGGTGTCCAATGCCGCCAGAATATTCTCGAGGTCGCGCAGCGGAAACTCGGTCTCTTCGCCAAGCTCATCCCGCGGTACCTCGCACGTTGGGCACTCGCCGGTCTTAATTGCAGTAACGAGACACTGCTCGGGATAATCGCCAACAAATGTCGCGTAAATGGGGTGGCCGCGGCGCGTCGCCCCGTCGCCACTGGTAACCGGCATGCCATGGACACCGGGTCCTTTGAGTGGTGCAAGAATGAACGCCATGCAAGCGTGGAAAACATTCGCGAGAATACGGCGCCGCGCTGATTTGTTTTTGATATTCTTCATCTTCGAGGTGGGTAGATAGCCTAACAAGACATATCCACGCCGCGATGGCTTGCGTCGAATCTCTTTCGGGATATTTCCGAGAGTCATATAAACGGGATACGCGGTTTTGTTTCCGAATACCGTGAGTTGGGTTTTATCAGACGAGATGATGATAGGGATTATTGTCGCGCCGGGATAGTCATTTTCGACTGCAGTCTACACAATGTCAGTGATGTATAAATAATAGAGTGCGCGCGGCGCGCTCACCTGTGTACTCCACCACCACTTCCCGGTATGCATGTTGTGATACATACGGATCGTCTGATCTTTGTCGATATAGTGTCGCTCGGGAGCAACGAACAGATAAGGCGCAAACTCTGAATCGCCCCACAGAGCCCGGACACATTCAAGAATATCACGCGAATAGAGGTGAAAGGCCTCGCCGTTGACAATGACCTCGGATCGCACGAACTTAGGTCGTCCAGGAAGCTTCTGGTCGATAATTTGGTTAAGTTGGACTGAGTTTCCGTAAGAAAGATTTAACGATTCGTGAACCTAAAGATGGAAATTAGCAAATAAATTTCCGAAGGCCATGATTAGTGCATACCCCTTCAATATTCAATAGGTCGCTGAAAGCGGTGGAGCCGGCGCCACGAAGCTTGGCCCATTTGGCGACTTCCCAGTCCATTTTTGAAGTGAACGGAGCATAGGGGTTCGACAAAGTACTGTCTTTGAGGGCAGACTCATACGCCTTCTCAGAGGTCGGATTGCGAGTAGTGGAGATGGGTTTTCCGGCCATATTGCCAGGGTACTTCACGACAATCGGCTTATGGTGGAAGCGATCTTCGGCGGCCTTCCGGATTTCCCGAGCTGGCGCCGGAATATTGTCTGTGCCAGGCTCGGGCATGGGGGCATCCTCAGACGCTGCCACCGGAGGGCGCGGAGGCTCGTATCCATGTGTGAGGTCCGCCCGTTCCTCCGCATCAAGGTCATCCTCTTCATCCGACTCGTCCGAACCACTCATGGGAGTCTCCTCTTCATTGTCCGACTCAACGTAGCCAAAGTCATTCGGGCCGTAATCTCCAAAGAAATCGCCTGGGAACTCTCCTCTGGGCAGACCATGATCGTCGAGCTGAGTCCCGAACTCTTCATGCGGTGCCTGACCAGGCATTCCCCGACCGGCTTCGCGCCCAGCAATTGCGACGCATGGAGGGTTTTTGGTGAGTCTCAGGTGCAGAGTGTACCCCTTGCCCTTGAATTCAACGCCGCAGCCAGCGCAGGTTACCTCAGGCATAACAGAGACTTAGAGGTGTAGGCGTAGGTCGGACTTTGTAAAATTTGGGTGAAAAACCGGAATACAGAGAGATAAGTGTTGCGTAGGTCTGCTGATACAGGCGGGCCGCACATTGCATCAGCTGGGGTGGAGACGGCCAGGAACACCGCATTTTTTGGGGCAATTTCAAAGATGGAACTTTAGCGAGCGCTCAGCAGATAAGCCTAAAGCGAAAACGGATGTCAGCCCATTTCCCTTTCCTCCCCCCACCACTACATCGCACTCACATTCGTTTCCTTCCCTTACCCGCGCAGAATCCTAGCACCCACATTCCTTTTGTTCTAATGTCCACCCAGAACACACTCACCCCAGCCGAAAAGCGCAAGGCCACCATCGCCGCCAGAGCCGCCAAGGAGATAGAAGAGAATATTGCATTTCAGAATCAGTCTTGTAAGTTCCACCGGCACTTGAAGCTTTATTCGGGGAGGTTTACAAAGCGCACAGAAGCTACCGGTGGTCGTCAAGCCAAAAAAGCGGCCAAAGAAAATGCCCGTATGTTCTCCTTTAATTCTGACCGATTCTCTCGGTTGATATTTTCGTACACTTGCAGTTTGGAACGTTGATCAGTCCAGCTCTCGGAAAAGGACGTCCTCGACAGCTCAAGTCCCCGAAGTTCCTGCCAAGAAGGCCAGAGAGATGGATGCCGCCGCTGGTGGTTAGTATTCTTGCTTCTGATCCATGAGAAGTGTTGATAAGTTTGTATTCAGCAGCTGGAAGCAACGACGATGCTGAAGCGCTGGCCCCGCCCAAGACCAAGAGCAATGCGAGAAGTAAGTCAAATCAATCACATGATCAATACGAACCTGGTTGATCTCACCAAACGCGGAACGCCGCAGAGCATCTTGCCCCCACCATCATCGATTCCGATGACGAACCTGCCCCAGACCCTGCTTTGAAGCTAGGTGAGTTCTCATGTGGTTGCTGTGGTCTACATTAATGCAATCGGACAATGTAGGCCGTCACATCGACTTCTCCAAGCTTCCAGGCAACGGCAAGTCTGTCTCGAAGGGAGCCTCCACTGCTCACGGTGCGTTAGAATTTTGAGAAACTATCAATCCCTGATGTTCCCCAGGCAAGGCCACTGTGCGCAAGGCAGTTCCAGCTACAGCCAAGCCTCCTGTCAAGATCGTCGCAGACTCCGCTTCCGAGGACGAGACTGTGGCATCCGACAATACTGAAGAGGACTCGGACGATAGCGACAACACCTCCGGCGACGACGATGACGTCGTGGATGTAAATGATTTCATCGCGGAGGTTTGTAAATTGTCGCCACAGAATCTTTACGTTGCTCTCACTTACTTTTATACAAGGTGCCTCGAGTCGTTTCTACGCGTTTCAAGACGACCGCAAAGGCCTCCGAGACCGCCGAGGTCCCCCAGAACGTTGACGAGCGTTCCGTACGTCCCAGAAATGTGCTGCAAGTGGGGCTTCCTGAATTATTTTGCAGCGCGCTCGTCAGGTTACCTCAACGAAGTCCCACCGCATCCTCAAGCAGGAGGATCCCCAAGCGTTATTCGATTCCGACTCGGAGGATGTGAGCGTCCAATCTTCCTGTGCGCTAACTTCTCATACATCTATTCCTCAGTACGATGTCATTCTGCCCGCCCCGAAGAAGAAATCCACCGGAAAATTGAAGGCTCCGCCCGTCCCCCAGGCCGACCCTGGCTCGGAGGACTCCATGCCCGACGCTCCACCCGCCCGCCGCGTCACCCGCCGCGACATCGAGATGCGCGACGATGCTGCCCCTGTGCAGTATCGCAGCCGCGGCTCGTCTATGGCGTCGAGCCGCTCATCGGCCATGTCGGATGCCCCCGAGGTTCACCCCCGCATGGATAGCGACGTCGAGTTTGCCGAGGCCATGGCGGATGCCCTCGTCACCATCCCAATACCTCGCAGCCGTCGTTCCTCGATGGGATCTACCTACTCATCGCGTCGCGATCTCTCCGTCCCGGCAAGCGAGGTCGAGAGCGAAGGTGGGTCGGAGCTGGACATTGAGCACAACGCCGAGGCGCAACACCCGAAGAAGAAGGTGCGTAACTCTCGATTTGTATTGACGACATCTCATAAATGTGTACACTCAGAAAACTAAGAAGGTCTCCGCGGCTCGCCAGAGGCAGGCGGACTCTGAGGTATGTGATTCTGATATCAACTATTCAAATTGACATTTACTGTTCTCTAGAGACCCGAAATCAAACCTTCGACTCTCGACAAGAGCAAGGGCCAGGCTCCCGTCGATGCCTCCAGTCGCCCGGAATCTAGCTGGGACATCACAGCGCAACTTGTCCTGCCTGCCCCCAACAAGGACATCGGCCTCACTGCTCAGCACCCCGAGCTTCAGGCGGTTCTCCGCGACACCATGATGATCATTAAGATCTTTATGTTGTTCACGGAGGCGTATCCACTAATGGCTTCTCGAGCGGGATTTGGTAGGCCACGCATGATCGAAGCGGCTGAGGCCCGCGCGACCGCCATCCACATCCTCGAACGGCTCTTAACCGACCCCTCCTTTGGCGCTATTCTTGCCCCCATCGTAAGCTGTAACTTTGCTTATAATGACATCGCTGATTCACGTTTCCCAGCCAATCGACCGCATGAACATTCTTCGTGGCAACTTCAAGCGCTGCGCCGTCAACTGTGTTCTTGCCTTCTTTGGGTTCGCAGACTTGACACCTGACGAGGTGAAGGCGCGGGTCGAGGAGTTGCTCAAGGACCACTGGTACATCTTTCCAACGACCGCAGTGAGTCTCGGTTTCGGTCTCTTTCATCCGCTAATCCCTTTCTATCTCAAAGGGCCGGCTTCATTTGGACCAACCCTTCCGCCACGGATCCATCCGCTTTGTTATCAAGGAAGAAGTCTTCTCAAACACGTCGTTTGTGACCCAAAACATCGACCTCTTCCCCGCTCGTCTTCCCAAGAAGCCTACTGAGCGAGAGCTCCCCGATCCGATGGTCGCGCTGGGGGCAACTGCCGTAAGTTTTACATTGGCGCTCTTAAAACATACGACTCACAACTACTTTCAGGTATATGCATCTCTCGTGGAGTACCGCATGACGGGACGTCGCCAGAACATCCCCTTCACTGAGGATGCGTACGAAGACATCTACCGTAATCACATTGCGACTCTCGAGCAAACCCGCAAGAACGCTCGGAAGGGCATGCACCGCATTCTGCATGAACTTTTCACTGAAGTCACGTAAGTGTTCGTCCGCGTACATCAATTGTTTGCTGTAGGTTCGGAGCAAGCCTGTCTCCGGTCCGGCGCGCCGGACTATCTCGGAGAGAGGCTTGCCGCAACTCGTGAAAAAAGGGGATGTGTTGGAAGTCAAATATCTACAGCAATTCTGAGCAGAATCCCTCGGTGTAGAGG
The DNA here is from genome assembly GCA_029378375.1 of Mycena olivaceomarginata. Classification (NCBI taxonomy): domain Eukaryota; kingdom Fungi; phylum Basidiomycota; class Agaricomycetes; order Agaricales; family Mycenaceae; genus Mycena; species Mycena olivaceomarginata. The sequence goes on from JARKIC010001396.1 coordinate 24,062, forward strand.
GCTGAAGTGCTTATTCAATTGATTCCTTTCGATCTATCAACTCAGTTCCGGCATTGGTGTCCCCAGATCGTTGTTAATCGGTATCTTTTGGGAAGGGTCGTTCCGCAGAAATGGGCATCAAACAAAATATATTTACATTATATTCCACACATTTAATAGGCTCGATGAGACCAGGGAGTCTCTACGACAATATTGTTCACCAAAACTCAAGTGATTCAAGAACTTTCTGGCTTAGAACACACACTTTTCTCTGAACATCCATTTTGGGAAAGTGACCCGCGAGGCGATAGAAGGGTGAAAAGGATATCCAGCATGATGCTAGTGGTTTTAAATGATTTGTGAGAGGGTTGAGAGGTGTTTGTTTTTCCCAGTGGGCATGGGATGCGGACGGAGAGGGCAGGAGAGACGCGACGCGATGCTGACAAATCATGCCGCTAAGCTGGTCTCTTTTTGTTTTGCTCTAGAAAATTGATTCCTAGATCGTTTGATACACTTCAAAGGTGGAGCCCTATCGCAATTGATGTCCCAACAATTCTGTCTCCTCAAAATTCTTTTAGACTGTCAAACAACAATTTAATGCGGAACTCTTTGTTCAGAATGCATTTTCTCCATCGCTACATCAACGTCCGAATAATAAGGCTCTCAGGCAGTAAAGGCCAAATCTGAGGAGGCCATCTCATGCGGATTGCTAATAATAACAACTGATTCTAAATGACCCTGAGGTTTGACATGTTTGCTGTAGCAGGAGAACACGCCGAACACATCCCCTTTTTTTCTGAGTTTGAAACAAGCCCCTTCTCAGAAGGCGCTGCGAAGCACGTGCTGGTCATGTGAGCTGAGAAGGTGGCTTGATCCGAACCTATGTTTGCTGATTCTGTGGTGTAGTGAGGGCAACAAGGTCATGCACACCGCCAGCGGAAGCTCCTCCACCTTGATCCAGCTTGTCGACATCCCTGACTCTGACTAATCCTGTCGCTCCCTCATCGTCGAAGCCTGCGTATTATACATTTTTTAGACATCTTCGTCGCCATGCGTACTACTAACTGTAGTATTCTATATACCTGTTGGATGTACCCTGTATCTTATATCCCTTTTAATTCAAGTCCCTGTCGGGCATTATGGTTTTTTGAAGCGGGATCCATGAGAATTTCAATGTAATGAAAGGGAAATTTACGGAAAATGCGTAGGAAAGGCAAGGTAATTTGAGGTAATTTGGGTCCAAATTGGAGGCAACTAGATAGCAACGTTACTAGCAAGGAAATCAGTGCAATCAAGTATATTTCGTCCAATTTGGGCCAAATTGGAGGCAATCCCGGGAAATTGCCATGGGAGGCTTTTCCTGATGAAGAAACATGGGCTGTGGATCAGTCGTAAGAGTGACATAGCAGAGCTTTAAGCTAGTAGGTGCAAGAGTGCGCTTGCGCCTCACTACTTGGATCGAGTCTGCTTAGCGTTAGCGCCGGATTAGCGCCTCACAAGTGTTTCCAAAGTTCCGGGTGAAGGTGCCCGCAGTGTGCTTCGCGGCCCACCATTTCGGTTTGATCCCCGAATTGGCGCCCTGACTGGCGCCTTTCATCATGTTCTGAGTATAAACGAGCGGCCACTCGGCTGCTTCGCGCGCATCCCCTTCCGTTGGGCACGAATCCATGGATTGTAAGGTAGAATTATTTTATGCTTGTACTGAGTCGTGACTAAAAAAAAAACCTCCCCAACGTAGACTTAGTGAAGCCGAGCGAGCGATAGATAAATTTCGAAGACTTTAGGGCAGATCCCAGCAAGTGGTGCCGGAATGCTGATAGCAGAGTTTAAAATAAGTGAAGGGAAAGGATTTTGACAGGCTTCAGGCAGGTAGGTAGTAATACATGGCACGGTCCAACTCATGAACACCAGGTTTTAGGAAATCTCCCGATGTGCTCGCATTGCTGAGGTTGCCTGGTTGTGTCTCCTCACTCAAACGGAATGGCACAGGAACCTCGTAAAACAACTCCAGGAGCTCATATTTTGCAGAATCTGAGTCGGCACAAATTAGGTGTTGTCCCAAAGTCATACGCCGATTAACGCGGCACTGACACAGGACCTTGAGTGCAGTGGTGTGTTTGCGTTCCACATTCTCGGTCTGCTGTCTGATTATCCAAGTACCCAGAATATCATGTCCTTCGTTGTTGACAAAGGACATATACTGATCAATCATCCAAACCCGACGCGAGTTCTGAAGGTAGTTAGATAAGGAAGATAATTAATGTGTTAATATTTGCCCATTGACCTCGAGTGATAGGGATGAGCTTTCGGATGCGCAACCAAAAGCACTCAATGCCCTCAAGATCCGCGAGGCCAGCACCAGGGCGGAACCACAGACTGTAGGACAGCTGGCAGAGCCAGGTGGCCGTATGTGTGCATTGCATTGATGATGAATGAAACTCGTTCTCGAAAACCCTCAGAGAGGAGGGGGAACTGGAAGTGAGGTGTCAGAGGTGTCAGAGGCTTTACAATGAGGTGGACATACAATGTTGATGCTCTGGGCAAGCACACATGCAATGTTGTAGGCTTGCAAGACCGTTGCTGCCTCTGGGAGATGCTCTTTCAGCTCTTCTAGGAGCACAATGAGATAGTGCTGCTGCTTGCCTGGCGTGTCAATTTTGCAAGAAACAGCACTTGTGAATGTCGGCAGGTCATGACAAAGATGCCGCTCACATCATAGTGTTTGGGATCCACTGTCTTCTTGTTCTCATTCGCAGCAGTCCAGGTGTCTCCACAGTCATCACCGAGCCCCCCTTTCTCGGGCTTACATCGTTTAGGGCGCGACTTTCTGACTTTTGTGACCCGCTCTTGAACCTGTGCCACCTTCTCCACAGAAAGGAAGTAGGAGGGGTCATATCCAATAGGGCCATCCCCCGCAGAACGGAGGTGGCAATAACTGAAGCAGCCATCAGCTCCAAGAATGACATCCCCTCCGGTCTCTAAATCCCTTCCCCATTCCTCTAACCTGAAGCAGGCAGGGCATTGCTCACATAGGAGGTGGGACGCATGGCCAGGTGTGAGACATTGTGGCATAGGAGGAGGGGTAAGAGGAGGTATCGGAGGAGGAGAGGTGAGAGGTGCAGTCAGAGTGGCGATTGAAGGAGGAGCCAGAGTGGGAGTGGGCACAGCAGTCAGAGGAAGAGCCGGGGGAGGAGCGGATGTATCAGTATCGGCCACCAATGCATCTACCACCTCCACTTCCATCTTTGCCTCTGCCTCTGCCTCCATCACCCCCGCCAATGCTGGAGGAGGAGCCGGAGTGCAAGTGGGTGCAGCAGTCGGAGGAGAAGCCAGTTGGGGAGTGGGTCTATCAGTATCGCCAGCCACTGACACATCCACCACCGCCACTGCTGGTGCATGCAGGGGTCGACATCGATGGATGGGGCATAGAGGTGGGGTCAAGCTAGTGTATCACGCTGGTGTGAATCCCAATGTTGCTCCAGAGTCATTTTGCCCATGGCTGGTAGTTGCCCTGTTCCATGGACAGCTTATCCTCCTGGGTTGAGTGTGAGCACCTTGAAAACCAGGCCATTGTCTGCGATGTATCCAGATATGGATTCATACTGGTCAGGATGACAGGGAGGAGGACGTGCATTGGTCTCGCCAACCTTGATGAAAATGGAGTCGAAGGATCCAGATTCATCAATGTACCCGCGAGCAGGCACACAGTGGCTGCTAGGGACATATGGGCGAGCTGATGGGGTTGCACATTATAAGCATCTATAGGGTGGGCGGGGGTGAAGACAAGTGGCAGTAACACGGAAGTCACCTGCTGATTCCTGCCGGTCCAGGGATTCAATAGTACACAGAACATATTATTTGACGATAAAGACAGGAAGATTGAAGCCATATTGGATGTTGCAATGTACAAATGGCGAGTTGGCAAGAAAGTTGTGGCGCATGGCACGAGATCGTGAAAAGGGTGGGTATCAACCTATTCCCACTGGGTGAGGTGAAGAAATCGAGCTAGTGACAGGTTCTGGTGTCATCATCATCAACATCGAACTCAGATGCCCATAACCTAATGGATCCTGTACCTACTATGAGTGAGATACTCTCAATGGCACGAGATAAAGGTAGCAGATATATTACCTGTAACTACTATGAGTGAGATACTGGTAATACATGAGTATGAGAATATGTAGAAAAGACGGACAACATACCTCTCAATGGCACCAGATAAAGGTAGCAGATGAGAGGCATACACATCATGTCACTGGTCATGTCACTGGTCATAAGGTAAACGGTCACATCACGGGGCACCACCATCACCGAGCATAGCCATGGTGTACTGCTGCAGATGCCTGGAACTGACACAAAATACAATCCACTCTAATTCCAGCCCCTTTTGAAGAAGGCAGAGCTCATTTGCAAGAGCGAAAAGGCTTTCTTTGTCTCTGTATGGCTGATGATTGATGTGTGTGGCTATGCACTACCGTGAGAATCAAACTGTATAACCTCGATTGGGCACTCACTTCCAAGTTCTGATTGTGGAGAATTGGGATTATATGAGCAAGCTTGGTGAGCTCACAGATCAACGACAGGGCTGTGCATATGTTACATAGTGTACACATGTCTTTGGATTCTCATCTGTTTGCCTTTGTACCACCACTATCTGTGTACTTACCAGGCCAAATGTTCTCTTGCTGTGTTGTTCTTGCTACCCAGGTCCCCTGCCACTTAGTAAATCTTCTACACAAACAGATCAAGCCCTGATTTGGCTTCACTCTCACCTTATCTGCTGGGGTATTAATAATTCAGCAAAGCCCTCGTGCTCGAGGCACCACACGTTACTGGGAACACCACCGGAACAACATTTCTACGGTACTATAAACCGGAATCCCACAGTCCCTGTGATGCACACCGGAACCACCACAGTCCCTGCATATCGGCTGCACACTGGAATTGATGTCGACGGGACAGTAAACTGGAACAGTTGTACCACTCTCTGGATCAACAGGACCCGAGGTCTCTGGATGAGGCTGTAAACCGGATCTGTCGACGGGACACTAAACCAACCTCACAGTCACTGCCCACTCTTTGCACACCAGAATTTCCCCCTCACCCTCCTTGTCTACGGGACGATAAACCGGAACTCAACTCTGGACACTGGCTGACAACTGCACTGGATTATTTTTCATTGTCGGCATACCTTTCCTTTCCCCCCTTTCGCCTCTTTGCTGTTGTTACCCACCTTCACCGCATTGCAACATGTATCCATCCTGCTGGGAAATATGACCCCGTCGTGAGCTCCATGCTGGATTCGCCCCGCTCGAGAAGACATCTCGACCATCGCTGCGTATTTCTATGCCCCATTGGATTTTTGTCACAAGTTGTGATGTTGGTTTCATTGGTGGATTTTTGGATTCAGGGAGAGTTGGTTTACTTATTGGTGAGCTCTTGCAGCTTGAGGGAGAGTGTGGAGAATTGGGATTACATGAGCAAGCTTGGCAAGCTCACAGGTCAACCACAGGGCTGTGCATATGTTACGTAGTGTACACATGTCTTCAGATCCTCATCTGTTTGCCTTCGTACTACCATCATCTGTGTACTTACCAGGCCAAATGTTCTCTTGCTGTGTTGTTCTTGCTACCCAGGTCCCCTGCCACTTAGTAAATCTTCTACACTGATTGTGAGACACGTGTATACATAGGGAAAATCACGTGCAGGGCGTGTGAGACGAGATCATTTTGTAAGAGAGACTCCCGGTTGAACTGGAGTCAAGTACAATGAGTACAGGCGGCTCAAATGGCCATCGAGCTAAGAGCTACTACTCAGGCAGGTGTGATCGAATCCGGGCAGACACTCGATCCTGAGGAAAATTGGCCGCCCTAGTCTTTGTTAGCTGCCATATTATTGAAACGAGTAAGGCAGCTGACCGGCGTGAAGTACTCGCACAACCCCGCAGCTTGGTACCTGCATTCCACAAAACCGTCGCTGCTGATGCCGGTACTCAAGAGTGGGCTGCCGTTATCGTCTCTTGGAAGACACCGCGCTACACTAGCACTGTGATTTCGTGAGTCGTGGACGCGAACACGACGAAGAAATAACAAGCGTACCGAGACATGAGTCCAGTTGAGGCATCGTTAGAACGCTTGAGACCGGGTGTTATCGAATCCGGGCAAACACTCGACCCGGAGGAGAATTGTCCACCCTAGAGCGGGTCAGTGGTCATATAATTGATACGAGTAACCCAGCTGACCGGCGTGAAGTACTCGCACAACCCCGCAGCTTGGTACCTGCATTCCACAAAACCGTCGCTGCTGATGCTGGTACTCAAGAGTGGGCTGCCGTTATCATCTCTTGGAAGACACTGTGCTACACCAGCACTGCGTTAAAGATATCGTGAGTCGTCTACCAGAAGCCGGTGAATAAACATTGAGCATACCGAGCCTCAACAGTCGGGGCTGCCAACACAGCTGCTGCGGCAGCAGAACATACAATCAGTGTCTGCAGGTAAGAACGCATCGGTGGTTTTCTGAGGGAAGTGAAGAAAGGGTCCGAGGTAGAAGGTGAAGGATAGTGTTCTGTGAGGGGCCATTTATATGCTGGGAAACCTGTGCAATTAGTTTCCGGGGTTGCCACTGGTTCGTGGCTTGGCCTCCACTTTCAACAGATAGTACCTGTATGGGGTATTCGGTCGGAGTGGTTCATTGAGGAAGGATGGAGACCGCTCGGGATGCCCAGACTTGACCGGGCTTGGGATTATAATCTGTTCAATGTACTAACGAAATCCTCGGTTTTAATTTGGTCTCTTAGCTTTCATCCCCGTACATACCGGATCTTTCTTCGTTCTTCCTCCTTCAACGGGCTCTCGGCCAGAATCCGCTGAAGCGTTCAACAGCATTATGATCGAGTTCGGACTTCTTTTGTGTAATGTAGCGAAATTCCTCACTGTGCCGCACCTGCGACGGGTGTAGTGAGTTATGGAGAATGAAAGGCAGTGCAATCCACCTAAACTGGCCGCGCCCTGCCGGAATAGGCACGGAGTGCATCGCTTCTGTTCAACCTTTATCAATCTAACCATCCGCTGTCCTCGGTCACTTCTGGGGCATTTTCTCTCTTCGGCTATGCTACTGGAGTCTCAATCTCTCCGGTCTCCACTCTTCGGTCTTGTTCATACTCAAAGATTTCGGATCTTAGTAATCCCCAACAATCATCTGGACCGCCTCAGAATCTATGAACAGTAATAGTCTGTCAGCTTAATCATCTGGTCATCATTCAGACGCGCTGGGGCAAGGGGTTTTGCAGCTGCCGCTTGCAGCAGCAATCTCAGCGGCACTCAGTTTTGTGGCACATATTAAACTAAGGTTCACCGCCGCATTTTGCGCTTCTAAACTATGTAGGTGGATAGTATGGGACTCCATACATCGTAATATCTCGAATTTGTTCGATAGCATATAGTGCTAGACGCCGAGACAAATTCTAGGTGCAGCGGCAGTCAACGGAACTTTACAGCGGCAAATTACGCCTTTTCAAGGGTAGTCGTGCTGCTTGCAGTAGTAATCCTGCTTATGTCTGCCGCAGTTGGAAGCGTGACACAGCGGCAATGGGACCTTGTCTGCAGCGAATGTTCAACCCTGCAGCGGCAGTGTGACACAAACACAGTGCAGCGGCAATCCGACTTTCGGTAGCGCGCAACAGCGCGGTACTTAGATAGGCACAATGGCACTTTTCCCCTGCCCGACGGGCTAAGACGATAGCCGTTCTATCAATGACAATGGGATGGCGGCATAAGTAGGTAGCAGATATTATTATACAGCCCCTCTCGGTGCGGAACACCGGTTTCCATAGGAAATGCTGTTCACTCCGAGTGGCCGGAATGGGCGGGGCAGAAATTCTATTTTTCTTCAAACTGTTCTCCACCTGCATTATTTTCCCCATGCTGTCCATTTCTCGTGCTGTTCGCGGAATTTCTAAGGTTCCGGAGTGTATATACCTGCGAGTCGAGGCTGGTAACACGGTTTAGAGGAAATGACACGTGCTGCGATTGAACAGCCCTCGAAAGCTGTTCAAATCCCCAACATGGAACCACCTTACTCGTGGAGGTGTGCCACGTTCTTCTGCTTCCCTGAATACACACCTATACACGCCAGAATATCATCGCTACCGTTCGGTTTCTCTCCCTCTGAGCCATAGCATCCCCCGGATGCTGAATCCTTACGGTATAAGTGCCCCGCAAAGCTTGGCATGATGAATAATCTTCCCGGTCTGTTCGGGCGGGAATTTCTGAATCCACACTTTATCATGTTCCTTCGGGACGAGATAAGTAAAGGGGAGAATGGTACGTTTCTGTTCCGCGGTTCAACTGCGGAATAATCTCGTTCTGGTGGATCCGGAAGACGCGGTGAACAAAACGTTATGTGGCGCTGTATAGAGGACTATTTACTTGCAGTCACTGGCGGGTGCATAATCAAGCGCCGAACGATCGCGCGGAAAGGACATCGGACTTGGCCACAGGTACCTGTGGGTAGGAGACAAGCGCAGCATGTGAGCGTACATCATTGTACCATTTTTCCCACCCTACATTTCATGCCAAGGAAACATCGAAGATCGAACGTAGAAGGATCGTCCGGTTATCTAACTGTCACGCTCAGGCCGCGAATTTGAACTCCAACAAGACTTTCTCTAAGCAATTTAGGCTGGAAATAACCTATTTTTAGCGCCAGCCTTACCGATGGACCAGTCCTCTGAACGCGGCGAGAATCCGCCGGCTCGGCAACAGAGAGAACGCGGACATGGATGTAGCGGGCCGAAATCGTATGAAGGAGTACCCGCCAAGCCGAATCTGGAATGGATGCGGGGATATTCGGCCTTCTAGCACTGGCATGGATGGTCAAACTGTGGAGGTTGGAGAGAAAAAAGATTCGGGCAAGGCGGCGAATAGACACACCAGTAACTGCGAGTTTTCCAACCACAGTTGGAGTCGTGTAAGACTAGGAGGAATGAGATGGAAGCATGGGTGCAGTAGAATGGGGTACTTGGAATGGATACGCAGCACCAGTTCTTGGAGTAGTGGTGATGATCTTTTAAAAGGGCTACAAGATCACGAGCGGTGTGGGATTAAATACCTACAGAGAGGACTTCGAGCGCAGGGAGTGAAAGATAGCAAAGGATGCTATCATCCCTAGCAGGAACCGAGAGGACGAGCACATCGGACTTCATGATGTTGAACTCCAAAGGTGCCATGCAGATAAATCTCTATCAATTTTGATTAATCATGGCGCGTCCCAACACAACATCCGGTTTAATCATTGATTTTGTTCAACAGCTGACCCAGTGGTTGGAACATCAAGATGATTTGGATTTACAAAGACTAAGTAGCAATTGAGTGCACAATCATGGAAATAGTATTTGAACTGCTTCTCTCCTTCTGTGATCACAAAATGCTTCTGAGACGAAGTTGACACAACCACTCTCTCCTAGGCAGACACCTCAATGTTTTCTGATATTTTACCTCAATACATTGATGGCCTACCACTTTATCTTTCCAATGAACAGAACCTGCAGGCAATCTTTTGTCCACAGACTCCAAATACCTCAAACTTCACTTACTGGGTGGGAACTTCTCATCTGGCGAACAAAAAAAAACAGAAAAATATGGCACCCAGAGGTGAAGTGAAGGTAAATGATGCTTCTATGTTGTTTGGCCAACTTCAGATAATTTATTTTACTCTCCAGTTTTCAATTCTTCCTTGCCCTGCCCATATTCACAATTCTTTGCACTGTGTGTGGGGCAAAAAAACAATTGAACTCAGCTCAATTCAACCAAGTGCACCATAGATTTGAATAAATAAATTGAACGAAAGGGGATGGGAGGCCCCAAAGCGGCCGACCAGTCCCTTGTGTTTAATAAAATCGGTCAACGACTTACTGTGGAGGATAAGATTCAGGATAAATTATTTAGAAGGCGGAGTGATCCAGCGTGATTTCAATCAGATTCGATCTCAAGGTTCGAAGATCTCGAAACAATGGATGCTCTCAAAAAATGGGGGAGGGAAAAGGAAATTTGCTTTGGAATTTCCCTCCTCCAAAATTGGTACATCAAACTTTTGACCTTTTGTTGCGGCGTTATGCAATGCCCCAAAACACCTGAAACACCTGAAACACCCAAAAGACAAGCCGACAATTATCGGACAACACCGGAATAACTTCGGCCATATCATCGGAATGCGCAACGGAGGCGCTGGCGATTGACCTCCCAAACAGCCTCCACCACTATCCCAACCATTGCGAGGCACCGACCATACACCATGCCTGCACATCGTAGGAAATAGGAAAGAATTTCGGCGACAACACGAAAAAACCCGTTAAAGGCCGCAACAAAAATGTCAAAAATCACTGATGCAGGTGCTATAGTTGGACATTGATATGTACTTGCGGCGATCAGGAAATTGCCCGAACAGGTTCTACATAGGGGATATAGCGCATAGCAGATAGGTGGTAGCGCATAGTATGTATATAAGTTGGGACTCGGTATTTGCTGTGCCATCGTTCGCAATGGCCCACCAACCCACTGTTACAGAAACTCGGCTTGCCATCATCACAGCCCATCTCACCCCAGCAGTGAGACTTTTCAACGAGTTGTACGATGCATTTGGCATCTCATTTGTCCAACCTATATCCAAAACGACTCTCTCGTTGGTCACTGCAGTGCAGGTAATAGATTGTTTGTGCATACTTGCCGGATCACTGACTTGTCGCCTGCAGAACGCAAAGAGAAACAGGGATGAATGTATCTCCCTCATGGAGAATATTCACCAGGTCCTCTACGGAATCGTCAATATTCATATGAAATCCGAGCCTGTTGGAGCCATACCTCCCCATATCCTGGATCAAATCGGAAACTTCACAGAGTCCTTTTTATTCCCTGAATAGGAACTGAAGTTGTTAATTTTGCCTCCACAGAACTTTGAACAAAATTCACACATACGTCGAGGCACAACAGGAGGGCAGCAAGATCAGACACTTCTTGCGCCAGGGTGAAATGAACACACTGCTGAAGCAGTGTCGCTCAGGCATGGAGATGGCCGTAGAAGCGTTCAAGGTGAGTGCACACGTTGCGTCATTGCAGTGTTCTGACATGATGGAGTTCGCGCTCGGGAGTCTCGATAACGTCGGTGAAATGAAGCAGAGGACGGAATCAATGCACAATGAACTTCTTGAACTGATTTCCAAGCTCTCAGACGGGACAGTCTCAGATAGATCATCCTCAGTGCGCATATTCAGAGTCACTCGACATCAATCTAATTTCGGCCTCAGGTCTACCAGGACACCCTCGGACAGCAGAACAGGCAGGTCGACTCTACCGGTCTCACATCAGCTATGCTCACGTTTTTTTTATGAAGTTCAAAATCTTTCTCCATGTTGCCCTCAAGGCCAAAGCTCTTTTATGGGCGCGAGTCCGTACTTGAAGATGTTCTGAAAACACTTGCCCAGGACTCGCCTCGAATTGCAATCCTCGGCGCAGGGGGGATGGGTAAAACAGCTTTGGCAAAGGCCGTTCTTCACCACGCCGATGTTTCCGCCAAATTCGAACATAGATATTTTGTTAGCGCGGAATCTGCCACCACCAGTATCGAACTCGCTGCACTGATTGGGCTGCATCTTGGACTAAATCCTGGGAAAAACCTCGCTAAACCAGTTGTCCGCCATTTATCGAGGCAGCCTCCCTGTCTCCTGATCTTGGATAATCTCGAAACTCCATGGGAGGGGTTAGAGTCCCGTGGAGGAGTGGAGGAGTTTCTTTCCCTGCTCACCGATGTCCCACATCTTGCCTTGATGGTGAGTATTGAACAATGTTTCAATTGCAGTTGATCATATTATGAAACCAGATCACAATGCGAGGTGCCGAAAGACCTGCCAAAGTAGCGTGGTCTCGCCCGTTCCTACAGCCCCTCAGGCCGCTATCCGACGATGCTGCCCAACAGACCTTCATGGACATTACAGACAATGTCTACGACCTTGCAGATGTGACACAGCTCCTCCAATTCACTGACAACATGCCCCTGGCCGTGGATTTAATTGCTCATCTGGTAGATTATGAAGGTCATGCTAATGTTTTGACTCGTTGGAAGACAGAGAGAACAACTCTTCTCTCTGTTGGCAATGACAGGCGATCGAGTTTGGATGCGTCCATCAAACTCTCCCTCTCAAGTCCTCGAATCACATCTGATGCCAGGGATTTGTTGAGCCTGCTCTCAATTCTTCCAGATGGGCTGTCGGATGCTGAACTCTTGCAGAGTAATTTTCCAATCCAAGACATTATGGGGTGCAAATCTGCACTGCTCTCTACTGCATTGGGATATAATGACAATCAAAAGCGCCTCCGATCCCTTATACCTATCAGAGAACACGTCCAACAGTTCTATCCTCCCCTTCTGATTCTCACACGGCCACTTGAGATGCATTTCCATCAGACTTTGGACCTGTACATGAAATATATAACATATAACCAGGCACTTCTGGGCGCCATTCTCGGTCAAATCACTTCGAATTTAGGCAACCTACAGCAGGTCCTTCACCTCGGATTACATGCGGACAACCCCAATGTTCCACTCACAATAATTTGCATCCTGAATCTAAACTCGTTCCACCGGATCACTGGACGGGGTCATAGCTCCCTGATGAAACATATTCCTGCCATTTTGTCACAACTCAGTGACTCAAAACTGGAGGTACAATTTATCGCAGAAGTCCTCCTGTCAGACGGATTACGATCCATGTATAATCCAGAGCTTTTGATTGCTCAAGGGATATCTCAGTGTGATCACCTAAATGACCCAGAAATCCAGTGTGAGTCTAATACTACCTTTGCCCATGTCTTTCGAATTCATCTTGCTTCATCGACAGCGAAATTCTATCAGAGGGTCGCTATTTATCATACATATTTCAGGAGCGAGATGTCCACTGCCATGCTATTTCACGAAAAGGCCCTCGAATTGTCAAGATCTTGCGGAGATACCAATCGACAGTCCTTTGTATTATCGCACATGGCCATAATCAAGTTACACACTGGCGATACCAGGATGGCTGAAATGCATATCAGTGAGGCAAGGAGGTTGGCAAAACTGAGCGGAAATCTATATGTGGAGGCATACACACTGGGCACCTCGGTTTCAGTGATGAACTGCCTTGGTCGATACCAGGAAAGTCTTGCTCAGGCCCGCCAGGGAAGAAAGCTGCTGGCATTGTGCGGTATACATCGTGGAACAGTTCACTCACACCGCTCAATGGATGAGGCAGAAGTCCATATGCTGAAATCTGAATACAATGAGGCCAGGCACATTTACCTGGAAGTTGCTCGGAACAATGATCAAGATCCCTTTATATATGCCTGTGCCCTGAGTAATATTGCTCAGATCGATGTGATAATCGGTGCAGTTGCAAGAGATGTGGCGCACAACATGAACAAAGCAAAAGAAATATTCAGCTCCATGGACCACCAGCCCGGAATTGGTGCTTGCAAGAGGAATCTGGCAGACCTAGCACTGAGAGAGGGTGATCCCACGTCAGCGAAAGACATGTTTCAAGATTGCCTCAATTTTGTGTGGGGCAAGCCAAATGACATTGCATCCTGCTGTCTGGAAAGTCTTGCTGATAGGAATCGTTGGCCTGGTCAATTCACCTTCACATGGCCCATGGTATATGTTGCCCATGCAAGTAGATCCAAAGAGAGATTGGCACTCCACAAGGCACTTCTCTTTCTTGGGGATGTATATATTGCCCAGGAGGATGAGGCCACAGCACGCAGTCTGTTCCAAGTGGCACTGGAGGGGTTTATCCGCATGGATGTACATCGCAGCAGGGCCCAATGCCTGTTGCGTCTCGGAGATCTTGCCCATAAGGCGGGAGATTTGTCAACTGCTATGGAGTTATGGGCGGCGGCACGCCCACTGTTCGCAAGGTCATCACAGACCCAGAGTCTGACACATATCGATGCAAGGCTTGCCCCTGCTCGTCTTGACGAAATCAGAGACGTTACCTCGACGCAGTCGGAATCCAGTCCCTCTGTGAGTCATGTTCAACAAAAGGTTCACATGCCCGCCATGTTCTGAAGACCAAGTGAGTTCGACTGAGGAGGTGTACCGAATAGTGATCTTCCTTCTTAGCTTTGTGTTGTAGGTCTAAACTTGAAATAAAGCTGTACTGTACTACAGTGGTGCTCCAACCCGTAGTACGCGTCGATGACTGTGGTGGCTGTGGGCTGGGTGGCTATGTACAACCAAAAAACTTTCAGATTTTCGGATTGTTCAGATATTTACAATTTTGCAAACCACTGTAATCCAGATCTTGTGTGATTAAGCAAACTTTATATGGTTACTGACAGTCAAATACCCACTCTACGATGTTAGGCACCAGACGCAGCAGTTGGATGATCTGGGGATGGCGAAATTGTCGCCAATCAATCAAACCACGAATCATCAGTTTCTCAAGCAACGGGAGAGGGCTCGGACTCGTGTTGCCAAAACAGCCGTCGATATTACTATCATCCTGGAAAAACCTGACCTCGGTCTCATCCTCAGATATTTCTAGGTGTTTCAGCTGCCCCCCATATCGCCAGATGACGGCAAAAAGACAGTGGATTATCTTGCCAAAATCTCCATGGAGAGATATGGACAAGGGGCGATTGCGCGCGCGCTGAAACCAGAGTGTCAGCACTTGTGTCAGGCTTCAGGTGCAGGGAAGAAAGATCCGGACGGATGCCCAAAGAGCCGGAGTGGAGAGTGCAATGGTAGACCAAGCGCTGCAGATGTTTAATAGCAGCATGGTAGCATGAAGTGCTCCGGGCTGCTCCAAGGGCGCGAGCGATTGGATGAAAATTTCAGACGAAATTTCGGAGGGAAGGTGTGCCACTGGATCTGTTACAGCATTGAGCTGGCGTTGAGCCAGTATTTTATCATGCTTCAGCTGCTTCAAGAGCTTCTTGTGGAGAATGACATTGGTCGAAAGTTCGTCGATGCGCGCACGCAGCTCCTGGACGGACATTTCGGAAATTTGGATTAATCTGACTGCCACTACCACTGTCACCGTAGTGTTACTTAGTCTTTAGAGAGAACGGTAGACTTCAGAACAATATTAATGGCTTGAGATTCAGAGAAAGCAGGATGTACAGACAACTGGGTATAACCAGTGACTTCGTAGCTGTAGCAAAAAAGGAAGGCGTGCGATCATTGAATCACCCGATTAAGGCCGGATCATCCCGGATCACTTGAACCATGAACTACCCGGATTCTGCCGAGTCAACCAGGTTTCTGCGTTCCAAACGATTCTTTTCAACATTTATGCTTAAGCTGTGAAAACTGGATGAGAGAACCGTAAGAAATCTCAGCTGAAAATCACGGTGGGTCAAGCGGTACAACGAATGCGCCAATTGCTCGTCAAACATCCAATTATCTGGCGGAGGTGAGTATTCGTCTCTCGTAGACAGATGCTATAGCAAATTTGGTACTCGCAAACTCACATATTATAGTATGTAACCCAGCTACAGGTTACAATGCTGCTTACTTACCCGCGTTCCACTTTATGGGGTCGGCTCTTCTCGAAGTCACTTCGTCCTCGAGGGCTTGTTCCTCCTCGATATTGTTGCGTAATCTCAAATCAGTATTGTATCATAATCATCTCCGGTTCCTAAAGCTAAGTATCAAGCTCGCTACCCTGTTGGGATCACATTTTTGTGCGCCGTAAATATCGCCTGCGGCTCCTCGTTGTCTGCACCCATTTCTACCATCTGCGAATCGTCAAGGCAGCTCATGAAATCAAGCCTTCCGGGTCTTAATTTTTATTCGTACGCCATCGTTAATCAGCGCCATGAAAGCAGTGAAAACGTCCTGCGGAAGCCGCTGAGCGCGCGCGATGCTAACATGGAATTCGACACGGCGGGTCGAAACCACAGAGACAAGTGCCCTCCACGAGGCGAGAGAAATCGGGTGCTTGGTTGCCACGCGGAGATTTAGACGGCGGAGATTGGGGAGCAGGGAAGGGGAGTCGACCAAGGCGGGATATAGAGCGTCCACCGAGTGCGGTAGGGTCCAGCGTATTTGCAACGATGCAAGGCTGGGAAGGAGAAGCATACACTCGTGCAGCACGGAGGACCGAACCTTAGATCCCGTCCCGATGACCAATTGTTGGATGGGGGCCGCTGAGCGCTGTAAAAAGCCGCGGAACGCCTCGCCAGAGCCACGCACCGGTACTGCGAGGACTTCGAGCGCGGGAAGAGTAAGTAAACGGAGAATCTCGGGACTGCTTCCCGGATAAGTTTTCGGGCTTGTGAATGCATTTCCAAACATCAACCGACGCAGAGTTGGAAGGACTAGCTTCTCGCCCGCGACTGGGAGCTCTTCCAATGGCAACTTATAATCGAAATTGCATTCGACAATATTGGACGCCTGACGCAACAATTGGAGGATTTGGGGACCGCGGAATCGGTGCTCGCCAATCGACCCGCGAATCTTCACGGTTTCGAGCAGCGGAAGCGGCCCGGGAGTCGTGCTGCCGAAAAGATCGAGAAGATCACCGCCGTCTTCCGCGAAATCGCTGGTCATTTCGCACTCACAGTCGTCCGAGAATTGGAGGTGTCTGAGACGGGCCCCATGTTTCCAGACGATGGCACGAACACGGGGGTCCAGCTTGCGAAGATCTCCGTGGAGAGATATAGACAAGAGACGATTATGCGCGCGCTGAAGCCAAATTGGCAGCAGTTGCGTCAAGCCTTCGCCGCAAGGGAAATCAATGCGAATGGAGGACCACAGGGCCGGTGTGGATAGCGCAATGGTGGTCCAAGCATTACAGATATTGAGGAGCAGCATGGGGGCATGACGCGCTCTAGGCTGGGGCTTGGGAAGGGGATCCAGCGATTGGAGAAAGATCTCGGACGAAAGTTCGAGAGGGAGACGTGCCACTGGATCCACGACAGCATTGAGCTCGCGCTTGACGAGGATTTTATCATGTTCGAGTTTTTTTAAGAGCTCCTTCTGGAGAAGGATCTCGGACGAAATTTCCTCGATACGCGCGCGGAGCACGAGCCGCTTCGACTCCTGTATGGACATTTCTTTGTTATGCCTCTACAAGTACAGACATTTAGATCGAGGCTTTTGAAACACCTATTTGGAGTCTGGATTCACCGCGCAGTGGCACTCTGGCACTAGGTCACTTCCACAACTTGTTGTCCGCAAGACACGGGGTATGTAGTTGAAGAAGCGTGAAGCGACACTTGTGAAGGAGGAGGAAGGAACAAAGAGGCGCCGGCATTTGCCGGCTTTCTGTCAGCAAACGCCGTGATGCGTAAAGGACAGCTATCTCAGGCTCCGGACGACTCTCTACCCAGTCCTTTGACGAGCAGAAACCTCAAACCCCGCTCCGAGGCAAGGAGCCTGAAATCCGCCTCTAGCTCGCGTTCTCGTGGTGGAATTGCTCGCCCGAGCGGGATGCCATCGACGAACGCAGTCGCCAGTGGATCATCGTCGCGCAAGAGGCAGCGTTCAGGTTCTCCGGTTCGCCTGGGATCGAAGAAGAAAAGGACCAGAGCGACGCTTGAGGACGAACAGGAGGAAGTGGACGAGCTCTCGGACGATGTGCCACCTGAGTCTGCCTTGGGATTGAAGGCGATGGCCGAGGAGAAGGAAGAAGTGGACGAGCTTCAGGACGATGAAGTGGCACTGGAGTCGGCGCAGACATCCGGCCCATCTGGTTCGTCGAGGGGGCTAGAAATATCTGCGCAGGAGGACGAGGTTGAATCGATCCTACTCCGCAACGCGCAGGACGACAGTTTCGATTCGTCTGGCCACGTAGGATCTCCACTAAAACGCCCCCCAGTCAGCCTCCCCAGCCTCGCGAAACTCCTGCACCCCGAGAATGCCTCCTCCTCGCCGCCCATCATCATTGACGCCCCATCCGAATTCACCGTCGCGTCTGGATCCAAGTCCAAATCCAAATCGGATCCCAAGCGTTCCCACTCGCCCACGTTGATCATCGACTCACCCATCGAGTTCACTGTTGCGTCGACATCCAAACTGCAGCGCTCCCTCCCCCCTTCCCCACCACCTGCACCACCGCCCGCACCCTCGCGCAACAACCTCGAGCCGCTATCCGCGTATTCCTGCCCCATCTGCTTCTTCCCGCCCACAAACGCGACGCTGACGCCGTGTGGGCATGTCTGCTGCGGCCCGTGTCTCTTCACCGCCGTCAAAACTATGGCCCAGCGCGGGGTCATGGCGGGGAGCGTGGTGTTCCGCGGTTAGTCGTGTTCTTGTCTCTGTGTTTTTGGTCTAGAGGCTGATCTCGTTTATCTCTTCTCCAGGTGCCCTGTATGCCGCGCACAGATTCCGGGGTGGGACGGGCGAGGCGGGGGTGTAATTGGGCTGAAGGTCCGCGCGATGTTTAGTTTGTAATGTAGTATAGAACTGTTTATGTGTACTCTTTGGCCAGATGTATCAGATACGACGCGAGTTCAGGTAGAACGCGTCGCACTGGGGTTGAAGCGCGGGTTCGTCGGTTGGTTGAATTAAACTTCGCCAGCTTGGATGGGTCCCGCGAACATCCCAGCGTTTCATCTTGAATTTAATTAATTTTAAAGCAAGTATGGCACACAAATTCTGCCGCGCTGTCGGTCCTTGTGCTCTTCCATTCCAACCACCATTGACACCACCTGTCTGTCCGGGACTCGATTTGTGGCCTTCGAACAGGACCTGCAACGCGCTTTCGAAGGTTATCTCTCATCCTGCGGGGTGGTGAAACCACGGAATGCGAGGACAGAGGCGCTGAGCGATTGGTTGGGTCGTACGAACAGTTCAGACAGAGTTCATTTAACAGTCTACTTTAGATATACGTAGGTCTGTTGAAGTTGGCCGTGAACCTGGATATAGAAACCGATAGCATTCGTACGATAAATTTGTTTCTTCAAAACTCTCGTCAGAAGGTATGATACCCTGTGGCGATCTCCAATCTTATTTGTACGCCTCCCGCCACCAGTTCCCTGAACGCAGCGAGGACGTCTACCGGAGGGTCGGCGACGTTGAAAATAAAGAGCCGTTTAATGCGGCGAGTCGAAAGGAAACGAAGAATCGTCCACCAGTCGGAGGAAGAGTAGTATCCAAACTCAGAGCCTAGGCCCATCTGAAGAAAACGGTAAGACTGTGGAGATTGGGGAGCAGTGAAGGGGAGTCCGCCAGGGCGGCGAATAAATCGGCTGCACCAGGCCGTCTAGCTCCAGCGCCGGGAATGAGATGGAGAGATTGGTGGAGTCGAATGAGCAGAAAATCATATCGCAGTCCCAGGACGAGTTCTTGGAGTGGTGGTGATGATCGTGCCAAGAAAGAGAATAGTCGGAGATCGTCACCGGGGATGGCGATGGACACGGAGAGGACCTCGAGCGTGGGGAGTGAAAGATGGTCGAGAATCTTGGCATCGCCGCGGTTTCCGAACATCAACCGACGGAGAGTGGGGACAACGAGCTTTTCCAACGTGACGTCGAGGTCGTGCCAACGCACGATGTTTTCAAAAGTGCAGCTAACGATGTTGGGCGCTAGCAGCAGCAGCTGGATTTGAGGACTGAGGAACCCTCGCTTTGCATTCCCAGTGCTAACCGTCAGTGTTTCAAGCAACGGGAGCGGTCTCGGAGTCGGGTCGTCACTGAATATGTCAATAATCCTGTCAAAGACCTAGTCTGAGTCTTCATCATAGTGGAAGTCATCGTATATTTCCAAGTGCCACCGTGTTGCCAGATGGTGGGAGAAACGCCGTCGAAGGTGGAAAATTTTCCGTGAAGGGATAGAGACACGGGGCGATTACGCCCGCGCTCGAACCAAAGTGGTAGGGCTTGAATTAAGCCGTTGGTACGGGCGAAATCGATACGAATGGCGGTCCACAGAGTGGGCGTGGATAGCGCAATGGTAGTCCAACCGTTCCAAAAGTTGAGAGGCAGCATGGGCACATGGCGCGCCCCTGGTTTTAGGGGGGAGGGACCAAGAGTTTGGAGAAAAATCTCTGACGAGATTTCGAGGGGAAGACGCGCCACTGGATCCATTACAGCGTTGAGCTGGCGGCGAGCAAGACTTCTATCCTGCTCCAGCTTCTTCAACAGCTCCTTCTGTAGATCGATCTCAGACGAAAGCTCGTCGATGTGGCAGCAATGTGGCAGACGGACCCTCGGAACTCTTGAAGATGTCGAAACAGTTTTGATTCACCAACTCACAAAGCAGGCTAACGGCGGAAAATGGCGTGTTGTGGACGAGAAATTGAATGGTCGACGTATGTATGGGAAGGAGGAAGCGTACGATTAGCCAGGTGGTTATGCTGCGGAGACTCGGAGAAGTGTAGCCGATGATCTCGGACATAGGCACAGCCTCCACGTAGCCTTACTATAACCAGCAAACCGCGCTCTCGTTCTCCCTGCCTCAAAACACGGAATCCGAGGCCCAGGCTGGAACCTCGTAAACACCCTCGATAGCCTTTACTGCCGCGATGTCCACGTACGCCTACACGCGCGTCGGGGACGGCGAAGAAGACTCGTGGTCCGTCTATCCGCGCTGCTGCTTCCGGCTCGCTGGCAAGCAGTTACTTATCGGCCCATCGTCTACGCAGCAGCAGCACTATGCCTTCCACCGGGGAGAAACCGTATTTCGGAATAACCGGAACGCGTTTAGGCGGATGGGTGACCGTCGCGTGTACGGCTGCGATGGTGCTGTTCGGTGGGTGATACACGAAGAGAGATCAAAATAATACTAACATGTATGGGCAGGCTACGACCAGGGTGTCTTCGGGGGTATCATCATCACACCGGATTTTCTCGAGACGATGGGCAACCCGAATGCGAGTCTGCAGGGCGCTATCGTCGCGTTATATGATATCGGTTGGTGCGTTGCTTGTCTCACATCGTCAATTTGTGATTTTGGATTAATACGGGTACATAGCCTGTTCGGCGCGCTCGCGGCGATGGTTGTTGGTGCGTTCAAAAAAATAATTAAGTGGACCCGACGAACTGACCCAACGCAATGCAGGGGAGCACCTGGGTCGGAAGAAGACCTTCTTGACGGGTGTGGTCATTATGTCCGTTGGAGCGCTCATGCAGGCGTGCTCGTATACCGTCACGCAAATGATTGTCGCGCGGCTTATCACTGGTTCGCTCTTCTTCCCCGTACCGTATTGTTTCATTAAGAACTCCAATAGGGCTCGGAAACGGGTAAGCACTAAGCATGTTATTTTATTACCTCGACTGATAAACGTATCACGCATCAGAATCAACACCGCGACCGCCCCCGTCTGGCAAAGCGAGACCTGCAAGCCCTCTTGGCGCGGCAAGCTCGTCGTGTTCGAGATGGTGTAAATTCCTTTTTCATGTTATGGTATGTGGTCTGACCGACCTGCAGCATGAACATCGCCGGCTTCTCCCTCAGCAACTGGATGACCTACGGCTTCAGCTTCGTGCACGGCAGCGCCTCCTGGCGCTTCCCCATCGCCTTCCAGCTCGCGTTCTCAGTCGTCCTCCTCGGCACGATCCCGTGGCTCCCCGAGAGCCCGCGCTGGCTGCTCATGCACGGGCGCGAGGCGGAGGGCGTGCAGGTGCTCGTCGCGCTACAGGGCGATGGCGCAAGTCCCGAGGACGACGTCATCGTTAACCAGCGGGATGCGATTCTCGATGCGGTGAGGCTGGAGAAGGACGCGGCGCCGAGCTGGGGGGATATCCTGCATATGCGGACGGGCGAGACAGGGATGATCCAGCGGTTATTGCTTGGTGCAGGTTTGGATCCTTTCCTCTTCCTGTTTTCGGTATTTTTTGGATTGAACGTAGTTGAACAGGTACACAGCTAATGCAACAGCTCGTCGGGATCAACGTCACGAGCTACTAGTAATTTCTCTCTTCTTTTTTCACATTCGATCTAAAGCTGAAGTTTGGACCACACAGCCTCCCACTCGTCCTCCAAAACTCCGTCGGCCTCTCGAACAACATGGCGCGCCTCCTCGCGGCGTGGAACTCCGTCTCCTACCTGCTCTTCGCCTTCGCCGGCATCGTCCTCATCGAGCGCGCGGGGCGGCGGAAGCTCCTCATTTGGGGCGCCGCGGGGCAGTGCGTGTGCTACATGTTCATCTCGGGCTTTCTCTCGCAGGCGGACGACCCGGTGAACGGCACGCGCTACGGCGTGGGCGCGACGGTGTTCTTCTTTGCATATTATCTGTTCTTTGGGATTTGCTGGCAGGTGCGTCATCCTCGTCTCGAACTAATTTAGTTATTCAATTGGTCGACGACTGCTGATCGTAATGTGGACTTGCATAGGGCGTCCCTTGGCTGTACCCGGTCGAGATCAACAGTCTGTCGATGCGCACGAAAGGCGCGGCGCTTGCGACGGCGATGAACTGGCTGAGCAACTACATCATCGTCGAGATCACGCCGCCGGGAATCGAGTACCCTCGGGTGGAAGTTCTACCTCATATGGATGTTCTTCAACGCGTTGTTCGTTCCCGTACGTCGCATCCTGCGCCCTTGGTTTCCCCTGATATTATATACATGTGTTAACTCGCGGCATGAAGGTGGTGTGGCTGCTGTACCCCGAAACGGCGAATCGGTATGCCTCCCCTCCCTCTCAGCGTCAGGTTATAGGTTATTAATGGCGACGTGAATTAAATTCAGACACCTCGAAGACATCGACCACCTGTACCGCGACAACAGCACGATGGTGCTAGTGTTCCGGAACCAGGAGGCGATCCAGCTCGCGCGGCCGCAGCGCTTCGTCGACGCGGACAACGAGCGCGCGCAGGTGGCGCTGGCGGCGCGCGGGGAGGTGCTACAGGCGCAGGTTGAATTGCAGGAGGATAATTTGCGGAAGCGGACGTGATGCGCTAGAGTATCTAGTTTCTCGATTTTTCGGAATATACCGTAGAGCTTGTAGAATGAGTTAAGTTAGACATGGTGTTTGTTTTGAAGATGATTTTCTTTGCGGAAGAGATAATTACTGAAGCTCCGTCTCATACGGTCGCCTGCCAGTATGTGGTTTCTACTTATCTTGTTTACTTCGGGAGACTTCGGGCTTGGACACAAGAGGTGTGCGGCGGAAAACGCCGAGATATCAACCTGTGAGAGACCTTGAGAGACCCGAAGGGATACAAGCGAAGTCGGTGCCCGTTAAGCGACGGTCCGACCTCCGCGGACCGGGATTCCGAGCACAAAACCTGGATTATGCTAAGGATTATGCAGTAGCACACATTCTTGGACCACCGCGGATTATACCTTCTTCCTTCCTTCCGGAATTTGCCGCCCCACACCTCTTGGCAAATTTTGTTCTTCTAACTCCGCAGATCAATCTGGTAAGGTCGGGATCGGCGGGGCCCGGTCGCATGGGACAGCTCAAGCCAAGCTGAAGCTTGACAACTCCGTGTTTGCTCCGTCTTGTAAGTATATCCTCACTTGACAATTACTGAAGCGAAAACGAGCCACATTGGTACAATCAAGTAGTGCTGGCTCACCACCGGCTTCCTCTCACCTTGCTCTCACCCTAAGGAGCCGTTGCAGGCTGTCGTTCGATCTGCAAGTGCGTACCCTTGTGTTCTCGATTGTACTAGTTCTCAGGCTTGGTGTGATTTTCTGCCAACAACTGACAGCGTTACTGCTCCGAGGTACGTATACGAAGATACTGGAAAAGAAACGAAGACCACTCCGTTGGAATATAAGTATATCTGATGATTCCACGTATCGCTGCCCCTCGTTCTGGCTCCCACAAACGATGCGTACGTGTTCTAGTTATTATGCTTTATGCCTTTTACTTACGCCAGACCATATCATCTAACAGCATTTAGCTTGTTATTTTAGGTATACTTCACATTTATGTATTGGTTCTGCCCCCACAAACTAACATCTACTGTAGCCTGTTATTCTAGCTACGCGCACAGTGAGCTCATACGCACATCACCGGCGTTTGCGAATATCTACTCCCACTCGAGCTGCTCACATTCCTTTAACAAACTGCTTGGTCGGTAAGCCCAAACAAACAATTGCTCGGAAGCTTTCGTCTGACTCTGGGGCACTTGGACAAAGATAGTGAGACAAAATCACCACCGTGATTGCGATAGTCTGTAATCAATTCAAGCGGCTAAGCCTGTCCACTTCTCTGCTGCTCGGTGAATCCAAACAGTTTCGACATCTTCTGTTCCATCTACTGACAAGCACCCAGCAGAAACATCATCCAACATGTCTGCGCAAGAGCTGCGCACACGCATTGACGAACTTTCGATAGAGATCGATCTCCAGAAAGAGATCTTGAAGAAATTAGAGCGGGATAGAAGCCTTGCTCGCCGCCAGCTCAACGCGGTGGTGGACCCAGTGGCACGCCTTCCCCTCGAGATTTCTTCCAAGATTTTTCTCAAATCTCTCAATCAATCCGTCGTCCCACAACCTGCAGAACTCGTGCTGCTTCTAAACATCTGTAATTCCTGGACAAACATTGCACTATCCACGCCGGATCTGTGGACCTCCTTTCGTATCGACTTTCCCTGTCCCAAAGGCGTGGTCCACGCCTTACCGTTTTGGTTTGGACGCGCGAGTAATTGCCCCGTGTCTCTATTCCTTACCGGAAATTTGACCGCCTTCAAGTTTGACGCCGGTGTTTCTGCCATCACCTGGGAACATGGGGGGCAGCTGAAGTGCCTAAACATATACGACAAACAACCTCCGTACGAGGATCCCGACCTAAATATCATCGACCTTTTTGATGACGAAACGACCCCGAGACCGCTTCCGTTACTTGAACGCCTGAAGGTTGGCACTTTGCATGAGGGGCGAGTGTTCTCCGCTCCTCAAATCTTCCGACTGCTGTCCCTGGCGCCCAAAATTGACACCTGCATCTTTGACAAGATTGTGCGCTGGGACAACCTCGACTTCGCACCGGATAAGCTCGTCGTCCCCACTCTGGGTCAGTTGGTGTTTGGAGACCTCGGGGGTTATCCCGACGGCGATGCCGACGTTCTCGACCATCTTTCACTCCCCGCGCTCGAGGCCCTCTCCGTGTCCATCGCCACCAAACGGGACGAGCTCAGGCTTTCGTCCTTTTTAAGGCGATCATCACCACCACTCCAAGTACTCGCCCTGGGTCTGCCCTATAATCTCCCAGATCCCATCCAACCCCACATATCCCTCCATCTTATTCCCAGTCTCGTACGATTGAAGCTACACGCTCCAATGCAGTCCGTGGCCGATTTTTTCGCCGCCCTGGCTGAGGCCCCTTCGCTGCTCCCCAATCTCCACACTCTTACTATTGATTCTATGGCTCTGGATTCACCTTCCATCTCCGCCTCCTCCTGGCGGACGCTCCTTCGTGTGCTTTCCGCGCGTCGGATCCAAATCCGCATCACCTCCGTCACCGAGCCTCCGGTGGATGTTCTCGCTGCGCTCAGGGAACTGGCGGTTGATGGCCCACAAATATACGTTGGGAACACGGAGCGAAATTTCGTAGATTCCCTGAGCGGGGAGGTGGTCTTCCTCGCGTAGTACCGTCCAAATAGCGGGTGTTTCCCAAGTGTTCCACTCCCCCGGTACAATGTTCAAAATTTCTGACGAATCAAACTTGTGTTCACAGATTTTATCGGTCCCTGTCTCGAGGAAACGTAGACTGCTCTTTTTTCGATGAACCCTCTCTCAACTTCTCTGAGCCGTGTGAACGAACCGATCTATCAGCCCACAACTGGGTCCGAGGCTGATGAAGCATTGGATGCGCTTTTTGCGTCCACTGGCACACCATTCGACGGAGTATCCTCGAGCTCGTCCCCCGAGTCGTACCCAATCGTCCGCTCATTCATCGTGAGTCCAACTAATTTCTTGTCCGTCTGACGCACAATTGACAGAAAAGTCATCCAAAAAAATGTCCGCCCAGGAACTCCGCGCGCGCATCGACGCACTTTCGTCCGACATTGATCTCCAGAAAGTGGTCTTGAAGAAGCTTGAACAGGGGGAACCCTCGCTCGGCGACAGCTCAACGCTATGGCAAATCCAGTGGCGCGCCTTCCCCTGAAAATTTCCTCCGAGATTTTTCAGCAAACTCTCGATCCCTTCCTCGTCCTACAGCCTGGGGTGTGGTATGCACCCGGGCTACGTCTAAACGTCTGCAGCCGTCGGAACGGCATTGCGCTCTCCACGCCTGGTTTATGAACCGCCATTCGTATTGATTCCCCCTGCCAACGGCTTAACTGAAGCCTTAACCATTTTGGTTTGAGCGTGCACGTAATCGACCTGTGTCTCTATCCCTTCCCGGAAATTTTGGTTGCCTTTGACCTCGATGTTTTTATTTGGGAACATGGGGGGGCAGTTGAAACACTTCTAAATATTCGACTTCTGCGAGGCTGATGAAGAGGACGGGGACGGTATCATCGACATTTTTGACGAAACGACTCCGGGACCGCTTTCGTTGCTTGAAACCCTGACGGTTAGCAAATCGGACGAGGACCGATTGTTCGGTCCACAGATCCTCCTATCGCTGTCCCTGGCGCCCAATATCGTCAACTGCATTTTTAGCGGTATTCAGTGGTGGAAAGACCTACAGTAGACGTTGCGTCTGAAACGCTCGTCCTTCCCACTCTATGTCGGTTGATGTTCGGAAACCATGAGGCTTATCCTGACGGCGATGCAGACATTATCGACCGTCTTTCACTCCCTGCGCTCGAGACCCTCTCCGTTTCCGTCGTCCCCGGGTACAGGCTCAGACTGTCTTCATTTTTTAAACGAGCATCGCCGCCACTCCAAGAGCTGGTGCTGGGTCTGCCGTATCATGATCACATTCAGCTACCTGAATGCCTCCATCTCATTCCCAGCCTTGCACGGTTCAACTATGGACCGCAAACCCGCAGATTGTGACCGATTTATTCGCCGCCCTCGCCGGCACCCCTTCGCTGCTCTCCAATCTCCACACTCCTGCGATTGGTTTCATGACTTCCCGACTTCCAGCCTGAGGACATCGTTCTGTGACGCTCCAATTGTCTCCGATTCCGCTTGGCGGACACTCCTTCGCGTGCTTTCGACCCGCCGCCTTGCGCTGCACATTTTTCCCGCCACCGAGTCTCTGCCGTTGGATGTCATCGCCGTACGGAACTGGCAGCTGGTGGCCTGCAAATACACATCGGAGACGAGAAGAATAATTTGATAGATACAGCGAGCGAGGAGAATTAGTTCGCGGACGAAACTAGAAGCTGTGCTACGTACTCTGCCGGTCCGAGTCAATGTTCTGGCGAGAGTTTAATAATTGATTCTGCGGTTGAACCTTTGAACGGATGTGATCGGTCCTTGTTCGCCGTTCCAACGAGCGGATCCGAAATCTGTATATTGCTCTTGACGTCTACCACCTGTTTCACCACACCATCAGACAGACCATCCTCGATCCCGTCTTCCGGAAGATACCAAACGTCCGCTAACTCACCGTAAATCCAAACATTGATACCCTCTCTGCATCTGACCCGAAATTGATAGCATCCAAAAACAAATGTCCGCCCAGGAGGCAGAGCTCCGCGCGCGCATCGACGAACTTTCGTCCAAAATCGATCTCCAGCCAGTCCTCTTGAAAGAGCTGGAACGGGACAGAAGCCTTGCTCGGCGCCAGCTCAACGCTGTGGTGAATCCATTGGAACGTCTTCCCCTTGAAATCTCGTCCGAGATCTTCCTCCGAACTCTCGATGCCTTCCCAAGACCAGGAGACCGGCACATCCCCATGCTGCTTCTAAACATCTGCAATGCTTGGACCATCATTGCACTATCCGCACCGGCTTTATGGACAGCCATTCGGATTGGTTTCCCCTGCGCCGAAGGCTTGACCCAAGTCCTGCCGCTCTGGTTTGGGCGTGCGCACAATCGCTCCCTCTCTCTATCCCTTCAAGGAGATTTGGATTCCTTTACTCCCCGTGTTTCCTCCGTCGTCTGGGAGCACGGAGAACATTTGAAGCACCTGGAAATATGGGACAGCCAAGTCAACCGACTTCATTATGACGAACGCGACAAGAATATCGTCGTCCTTTTCGACGGCACGACGGGGCCGCTTCCGTTGCTCGAAAGCCTGACGCTTGAGACTTCGAGTCCGCAGCATGGGTTCCTCGCTCCCCAAATCTTCGATTTGCTCTCTCTGGCGCCGAAGATTGTGAGCTGCACTTTTCGCGACATCGAGTATTGGTACAACCTCGATGTCGTGTCTGAAACGCTCGAAATTCCCAGTCTTCATCGGCTGATGTTTGGAAACCACGAGCATTATCCAGACATCGATGAGGGCATTCTCAAATGTCTCTCGCTCCCCGCGCTCGAAGCCCTTTCGGTCTCCGTTGCCCTCGGAGATCTTTGGTCTTTTTAGAAACGATCATCTCCGTCACTCCAAGAACTGGTACTGGGTCTGCCGAATCACGATTCCATTCGGCTACACCAATCCCTCCATCTCATTCCCAGTCTTGCACGGTTTAAAATATGGACCCCAGACGCGCAGGCTGTAGTCGCTTTATTCGGCGCCCTGGCGGACTCTCCTTCCCTGCTGCCCAATCTGCAAAGGCTGGTCGTTCGCACCATGCCTCGCCATCCACCTACTACTTCGCCTTATATCTCCCAGTTCTCTTGGCCAACGCTCCCTCGCGTGCTTTCGACCCGCCGCTTCCAATTCCACATCAGCCCCGTCACCGAGCCTCCGGTGGATGTTCTCGCTGCGCTCAGGGAGCCGGCGGCCGATGGCATAAAAATATACATCGGGACTCGCGAGCGGAATTTCGTAGACCTCCCGAGTGAAGGGGCAATTTAGCCGTACATGCATGTCAACGAGGTACGAGCTCAGAAAGATATGTGGCGTCTGTCCAGAGAGACTAATCTAGCTCGCGTTCGTAGTGCTTCACGGATCGATATACCTGAAACTGATACAAAACATATACGTACTCCGTACCATGGTTCCGACGATTCAGGAACTAATTTTGCAGGTATAGTGCACTTGTTCACAGATTATCGTCTCGAAGTGCCGCCACGAGCCGATCAATTGATCACACATGCACTTGTCGTTCACCACAGCGTCAAATTTTAGAAATGGTCGAGTAAGATTTATTTTCTCGAAGCAGATTTAAGATGACGAGTGATAGTACGTGTCACCCGGCCTGATTAATGGTCCATGGAGCCGTCGCCGCGTCGCTGTAGGCTTTCGGTTCCTCGGGACCTCGTGGAAACACACTGGTTCCAGACGAACATTCAGATTCGACGCAGCAGCAATTACCTGTTCGGTCCTCCCTTGAGCGGCAGTTTGGCTCCAAGCCGCTGGCTGGGATTTAGACGCCGCCTCGTTTCGCAGCGGTCGATCGTTCAGCGCTCCGTCCACTGCAGCACTTTTTTCGTGCCTCGTGGACCACTCTGGGAGCGCTTATTCCGGGTCCCTTCTGGAAGATTTTACTCGATGTCCCTGATATTTTGGGGCGAGCTAATGAGCGGCACTTGAAAACATGAGGAAACGAAGACGTGAAATTATACACTAGTGCTGGCGACATCGAACCCACACTTTGTCAACCGCATCCTCGTGTGAACCAAGCTGTGCTTGCATCCCCAAAACGCTCTGCAATAGACGGGTGGCCTGCACGTTGGAGGGCAAGAATCGTCGACGATCGATGTTCCCGTCGTTACTAAACTGGTCCTTCGATTTCCTCTCCTGAAAACACGCACAAGCCCGCCTGCTTCATCCTGCTATTTGCCGCGTGGTTACAAGCGTTTAAAAGCCATTTCGACGGGGTCAACATCCTAGTTTCCTCCTCTCTCAGCCATGTTTCAGCTACCCAGACGACGCGGAACCGTACGATCGAACACTACGAACGGAAATAATGCAAATGGCAATGGGACTGGGAGCAGGAACGACGCATCTGGCGCCGGCGGTAACTCTACCTCGGCCACAGCAATCTCCTCCAGTGACTACGCGCGTCGATGTCGGGAACTTATGACGTTAGATCGGGACCTCCGCGCACTTGGGTCAGCGCGCTCAGCTACTTTTTTTTCTGCGATTGACCCTTGTATTTTAGTGCGAATACGTTGTTTGACTTGCCTAGCATCACTGTGATCGGTGGACAATCAGGTACGCCTTCGGCATTTCCGATAAACGGCAGTTGTTAAATGCCCCAAATTAGCTGGCAAGAGTTCACTCGTGGAGGCTGTCTCTGGAGTATGTCCAATCTGACTTACAAATATGCTTCATCCATTCAGTGGCCCCCTAGATCAATGTTCCTCGCGATAGTGGAACGTGTACTAGGTTAGAGAATTTATTCTCCGGGGTTAATTGCTTACCACCATGTCAGATGCCCGATGGAGTGTGTGATGTCGAGCTCCGCTGAATCTTGGTCGTGCGACATTTCTCTGCGATTTGATTATGACTCGCCTGGTGCAACAATGCCGATAGGCACGTATACCTTTGGGTCAACCATCACCGACAAAAGGGCCGTAGAACTCTGGCTTCGCAGAGCGCAGGCCGCAATTCTTAGCCCTCACCTGTCGTACCAGGATTTCTATACCAAATCAGTGCAGGAGTTGAAGAATCTTCCTCTTGACTCTGAACGTTTGCTTTTTTCCAAGAATGCAGTTCTTGTGTATCTGCGCGATCCCGACATTACTGGTACAAGTATTGGCAATATGTCTTCTCGATGTGGCTAAACATGTTGGCAGATCTCTCGTTCGTGGATCTCCCAGGTCGGTTGCCATGTAAACTCAGCTTTGAAAGCTTACCGCGGTGTAGGTTTGATCCAAAACGAGCGTCCGGATGTCATCGAGGTCGTACGCGATCTCGCAGTCTCGCGCATCACTAGCAACAATACGTTAATCCTCGTTACCATTCCCATGAGCGGTGGGTCCGGATTCAATTGATTCTCCCCACTCTATTCATTAAGGTTAGATGATATACAAAATCAACAAGCTGCACGGCTAGCCAAAGACGCAGACCCTGCAGGAGAGCGGACCATCGGTAAATATTCTTTCCTTGGCACTCAACTCAGCCGCTGACACGGGCTCAATTTTAGCGGTCTTGACGAAACCGGACATTTTAGGTGCAGGTGCAACGGGTTCACGGCAGAAATGGAAAGACATTTTAGAAGGCAAGGATCAGGTACTGACGCATGGATACTATTGCGTTCGTCTCCCTGACGACGACGAACGCTCGCGAGGAATTTTGAGAGCCGAATCGGAGCGACGCGCAGCAGAATACTTTGACTCCACCCAGCCCTGGCGAGATATCCTTGATCGCAATCGCTTTGGGGTACCCAATTTAGCGACTTTCCTCAGTGGATTGCTTGTTGCGCGCATTGAAAGCTAGTACGACGTCTCACTATTGCAGTAACGGTTATCACTGATTTGTGAACTCTCTTTCCAGTCTCCCGACGCTCAGGAAGCAACTCGATGCCCTGCTGGAACAATACAACGCGGAGTTGCTTCGACTTCCCTCTCCCCCAACCAGCGAACCTGTTGCGGAAGTACTTCTCCGGATCTCAGCTTTCTGCAATGCTTTCCGGGCCGCGGTCTTCGGTGATGATAATAAGAGTGTATCACAGCAAAATCGTCGCCTATACCTGCAATTCAAAGCCGATATTCGAAGCACTTGTCCCGACTTTCGTCCATTCGCAGGTTATCTGAATTATCAGAATCCAAATATTGTAGACCTCGAACCTCCGGACAATGGGGCCTCAACGACTGGTGCCTGCGTCCCCGAAAGCCCTCTGGATTTGATAGTTTTGCGTCAAGTGATTGCGGAGTACGTCCCATCCTTTTTAGAAGCTAAACTGGTATTGAATGCCCCATTCCAATTCGTGCAGCTCGATTGGATGGGAATTACCGAATCACGTTCCTTTCGAAGCGACCCGCGTCACCGTCCTCAGGTTCACCAAAGAGTGGAGGTCGGCTTCGGTTGCCTGCTTCGATGCCGTGGTTAAAGGGGCTACGGATTTTCTTGTTGAGTTGATGACAACACATTTCGGTCAATTCTCTCAACTCGAAAGATACATTGGGTATTCAAAATATATTCTCGTCCCATGACTCCATTGACCTCCGCTTCAGAACTCTGGTTCGTGTCGAACTGGACACGTGTAAAGATGAGGCCCTGAAGACACTCGAGAAAATGCTTGTCCTTGAGAAGTTGCCGCTGTTTACTCAAAACACGCATCAGTTTCGAACAGAGACCAAAGTTTGGTTTACACGATATAATACGGTTCGACACCACTCCGAGATATACCGTCTCGGAGTTCGATCGCCGATTGTCGCGCTGACTCCTCGGCCTCAGGTTTTCGAGGGCGAGGAATATGCCGATGAACTGACGCTCATGGCGAATGTTCGAGCCTACTGGCAAATAGCGTATCAGGTGCGTGGAATAAGTGGCAGCTATTGTCGTCTCGTACCTTATCTTTAATAGCGCATTATCGACTATGTTCCATTACTCATTGAACACGAATTCAACCAACATCTCTCCTCCCGTCTACAGGAGATGCTGTTCAAAGACATACTCGAGGGCCCCGACACGCGCGCCAAGATGCAGGAACTTCTCACCGAAGACCCCGCTATATCCGCTCGGCGGAGTTTCTTAGATGGTCGGATCGCACGGTTGGTGGAGATCAAGCAGACACTCGATGGTTTGAGTTGATCTGTTCACACCCACCCTTGCGATTTGGTCGATTGAAGACTTTCATGCTATTTTTTTGTCGAATGAAATTGTATTTTGAATGAACTTCAGTTTGCGGATATGAAATTTATTACACCAAAAAGTGAGGGGGAAGGGATAGATGCACATTGTGGTTGAGTTTTAGCGAGTCGAACCGTGGGTATTGGTCGCGGATCAATCCGAGATCACTGCCGCAGTGACTCGAGTGGCAGGACTCGATACTAAATAGAAAGAGAATGGCGTGCATGACCGGCAATAGAGGCTTTGCGCAGAGCCACCCGGAGCCACCCGGTGGCTATTTCGGCATGCGCTGTCCGGTGGCTACGCCAGCCACGACGTCATCCGGTGGCTTCGACTGGTGGCTAAAAATACGATTTTTGCGTCATTTTAGCCACCATGAGCGCATGCCTGACGAGCCACCGGGTGGCTCCGGGTGGCTCAGCGCAAAGCCTCTAATAATTATGATGCGTGATCATGATCATCGATCATGATTGATGTGTGGCCTTACCCTCCTACCACCATCATGCCACCCTGAGTCAAGAGTCAGTTCTGGACGGACTGGACTATGGTCTGGACTCTGCCCACATTTTTCATTGACGCAGAAGAGCGGCTCAGCCCGCCTTACAAACCACCTTACAAACGAGTTCACTCGACATCACCACAGCGGCCCAGCCCGCCTTACAAACCGCCTTACAAACAAGTTCGCTCAAACGTCATTCTGCTTCAATATGGGGACACAAGACGGCGTGGGGGCCCACCTAAACCGCGGAAGCGAACTATTTCGCCTGCCGCTTTGTCATTCTCTGTCGTTACTAAGTTGGAGGCGGCCACGACTTATAAGAAGCGGGTTTCTGTAATTTGGGCACCAACATGTCCTCCTACAAGTCATTCGCAGTTATCGGCGCCGGCGCTCTTGGGTCCAAGATCGTGGCTGCCTTCGCTGCCCAGAACCTCCCTGTTGTCGTCCTCGCTCGTCCGGGATCCAAGAGCACAGACAAGCTCCCTGCCGGCACCAAGCTCGCTACCGTTGATACCAGCGACGCCGCTGCTGTCGCTGCCGTCTTCAAGGAGCACACCGTCGATGTAGTGCTTTCGACCGTCACCGGGTACGCCATCGGCGCACAGAAGTCCCTCGTTGAGGCCGCCAAGGCCGCGAACATCAAGCTGTTTGTTCCGTCCGAGTATGGAGTGCCAACGGAAGGCCTGAACACGGGTATCTGGGCAGAGAAGAACCAGGTTGCGGAGCAGTTGAAGAGCGCCGGTATCCCGTCTCTCAGAATCTACGTCCGTAAAATTTCCCTTTGCATATATCACAGGTGCTGAACCAACGCTATAGAACGGTCTTTTCACCGAATACATCCCGTGGATATTCTTGAACGCAGAGACCAAGAAGATCCATATTGTGGGCAAAGGCGAGGCCCCGCTCTCCACGACGGCGCTCTCTGATGTTGCGGGTTCGTCGCGCCATTTCAACGCAGCCATCTATGCAACTAATCTGCGAATCCACAAGGATTCGTCGTCCACGTTTTGACCACACTCCCGCCCGCCGAGCTGGAGAACAAGATGTTCCGCATCGAGGGCGAGCGCACCAAAGCCAACGACCTCGGGGCACTGTTCAAGACCGCAGTGGAGTATGTCACCCGCAATTCCCGGGGAGATGGGGGACGTCAAGACCGCCGCGGCGACCGAGCTTGATTCTGGCCTTGGTAGCACCGGGTGGAGTGTTGTGACCAAGAGCGAGGGAACTGGTGATGCCGCCGCGGGCAGCGCTAACAAGCTTTGGCCCGGGCATCACTGGAAGACGATCAAAGAGGTTCACGGATTGTGATATTACTTATGCCGCCGCTGTCGTTATTTAAATCGCCTTCCTGGGAAATCAAACTGAGAAACGCAAATAAGACGCAAAGAGCACTTGCGCTGCTGTCCCCTCTCTGTAATCTCGGGATTCTTCGTGACCTTCCCGACACGCTTCTCGGTGCCACCTGCGACGGGGAAGAATGAGAAGAAGGATCCACGACTGAAAACGAAAGGAATATCGCCCACGCTCGGTTTGCCGCCTACATAGGTCCATTTGACATCATGTCATTACTCTGGCCGCCTTTATTAATTCGGTGCCGAAGCCGCTGAGCAATGACCAGGCGCGCAGCCTCGATTCGGTATGTGCCTATCTGTTTATCCGAGAACGTGGGCCCAGGTTCTCGGATAAGATAGATAGAAACATCGAACAAAGTAAACGAATGAGCGGAAGATGAATGGACGCACTTCGAGCTCTGCGAATGCTGGATCTTTTTGATGCCCTTGGGCTCCTGCTTCCGTATATTGAAGATCTCGTTTAGGAAGCTCCCCTCGTAGCAGAAGTACTTGACGACGCGCATGGCGGAGACGACTTCGAGGACCTGGGGATGTGCCAGGACGCGCATTAAGGAAGTATATGAGCAAAAATGAATCTCGACGGAATAGATGAGGAGGAGAAACGTCCGGGATGGGTGATATTCTTGAGAATATTTTCGAGATGAGAGAGGAATGGGGAAATAATAATGCGCGACGAAGCCAAGGACTCGAATCACTCGATTTAAACTGAACAAAAACTCACCTTCCCTGCCAGTTTATCAGTCCATTTTATGCTCTCCCTATACAGTTGCCCATCTTTCTATACACCAGAACGGTGGCTGTTGTATGTGCGGCACCGCCAGACTGTTAGGGGTTGAACATCACTTCCATCTTCTTCCACTCACGCGAACAGCTAAGAGGGCGACAAAGAAGCGGTCATTACTTGTCAATCGAACCCATTTCACGGACATCTCTCGTACTGTGATGCCTTCGACGGTGTCCAAAGCTTGGTCCAAAGTGATCACTACAATCGCCAAGACTGGGTGCTTGGTAGAGAGCGCTCTCGTCATCCTGTGTTGTCCTGCTTAGACTGTGTCATCTTATCATGCAGGGTCGTAGAAAAGTGTGCCGGGAACAACCCCAGGAACAACCACACGCCGAGAACGAAGGGGGATACACCCCCTCTCCCTACACCCCGAATCAATATTCGCGATCTTCCAGTGTTGATGTCTAAGATCTCTTTGGAGCTACGAGAGTGCATATACGAGCGTGCTCTCGGCGGTCGGTTGGTCACCTTGTACGCTGTCGCCGCCGACGTCGAGGCGGCCGCCGCAGGATGTCCCGGTGCGATTCGGTCCGACTGTTACCTAGCCCTAGACCCCTTCGCACACCGCCCGCCGGATGGTATATCCTGCCTTCAGAACGAATTTCCGTTCCGCTGCTCCGCTCGTGCCGACAGATATACACCGAAGCGCTGCCGATACTGCACCGGCGGAACACCTTCCACATGCGCGCCTGGCAGTTCGAACTGATCGTCCGCTCCGCCTTGGGAGAATACTGCCTCCCGGACATCCGCAGCGTCTACATTTATTACTATTGGTCCAGGCCCCCCTGGACGTCCGGATCTTGGACTGATACATCCGCACTCCTCCAACGGATGCGCCTCACTCGCGTGGCTTTCGAATTTGGAGAAGAACTGGCACCGCAAGAGCTCGATATTCGTATCGAGAGCTCTTGGGTTAGCCATGTGCTCGAGCTTAGAATTCGAAGTTTGCACCGGTTGGAGCTCTGGTTGAATTCTCACCATGGAGCGGAAGAAGACCCCCATCCTGTAGAGAGGTTGCGGAAACTACTGACCCCCGCCCGGGGCGGATGAAAGATATAGGCTTTTCCTCGAGCAGCTCGAGCAGAAAAAGGAGAGGATCCCCAGTGAGCAAATAGCTCCAAGAAGACGAAGAAACGGTCCGTATGGCGCTAGTCTGGAGTTTGGGTAACGAGGATATGCTGGCCTTAATGCTCGAATATCATGTATCAGAAACCGGATGTTCAGTTACATTGACTGTATCTACCTAGGAGTATTTATCCGAGATCAGGAGGCTCAGTATCAAGTTGAACCCGACTCGCTTCAACCGAAGTTCAACCAGTCATCGCCGTTCTCCTCGTGCTTTTCACCTTCTGTCTGGATACATTTTACCCTTCCTTCTCTTCAGATGCCACAACCCCCCCAAAAAGGTAGAAAACGCCAAAGACTTATCGAAAAGCAGCTGGAACGCCACCTTCCTAAACGAGGTGATGGATGTGTATACCTGTGTTAGGCTGGTCTTCTGCTCCGTCCCAACTCCACCCAAGTACTTATATGCGTCTTCTCAGTCTCCATACCTCCGTCCTCAACGGCCATACACAGTATCCACAGAAAATCTGGCCTCTCTGCTTGACTCAGACAGCGAGGCACAACCGAATTGAGTCATTGACTGTCAGTCTGTCACTGTTCCTCAAAGTTCGAGAGGTTTTGGCCGGGATGCCAACTGCGCGGGCCCGATGAAATCCATACCGGCTCTGAGGAAGGGTGTTATTGTCCTGTGCGGGTCGCATCTGTCGATCCCGTCGTGGATGCGGAGATGCAGTGCCAGTGGCACTCTGCCAGTGCAGCCCGCTGAATCTGCGAAACTGTCAGTCTTAGGCGTCTGGACTCGAACTGTTCGGGTCAAGAGCGCTGCCAGGAACCCCCAGCTGTGCAGGCTTCCGAATCTTTCAAACGCTGCCTTCTCCGTGACCTTACGGCAAAATCGATGTGCCTTAACGCCTGGCGGCCCTGGTCCGCGCCATTGAAGGCCATACTTGGATAACTACTACTGGACTCAAGACTTTCCCTCAAGACGATCAAGGATGACCTTTGTCACGAAGACACCTGGCGGCGCCAACGTTCCGCAACGTACATGTCCCATCGGCGAACCTCCGTTGGATCGTTATTTGCTGGTTACCCTCCAAAATATATTGAACGGAACCTTCGGCTTCGCCAGGTGCACATTCCTATCCCTGAACGGGGCACCGCCTCCACACCTTGCTTGGCTTAGCTCACCTGGTATACTACCTCCTACTCCTACTCCAAGAGTCCTTACCCGATGGTCTCCGTCGTCTCCACCGCGCTCACCAAAGCAGTCTCCGAGCTCCTCCTCTGCGGGATATACCTCGTTCTCTTCGTCGTCGTCATATATTTTTTTCCGCTCCGGGTTCATGGCATCCAAAAGCCGCCCTCTGCTGCTGGAGCTGGGGATCGTCGTGCAGTTCTTGTTCATAGCCGCCGTGAGCACTCAATTCGTAAACTACGCGTCCGCCGCCTGGCCGTTGATTGTATTCCACAGCACTTGATCACCTCCATCGTGGAGATGTACTCCTGCCTCCAGTCGACGGTCAAGACCTGCTTCGGGAGCCTAGACTCCCCCGCCGCCGTCGCCAATCTCGCACTCTTTGTGCTCACCAGTCTCGTCACCGATGTGCTTGTGGTATGTAATACCTCCCCTCCCCAATCTCCCAATTATATTCCTGTCTCACACATATAATATAGATCCAGCGCCTCAGCGTAATCTGGACCCACGACCGCACGGTCGTCTATTTCCCCGTATTCCTCCTCCTGGTCCAAGCAGGTACATATTTATTGGGTACTCTGCGTTGAAGACCCCACGGCGCTGATGTATGCATGTCCAAGTCGGCGGTGTCGGCGTGGTGGTTACCCTCTTCATATCCGGCAAGGAGGGCCGCGCGACGCTGTTATCGCTGTCGAATGGATGGCTGACGACGACTCTAGTCGCATCTCTTCTGTGCGTCCATATCTCCGTCGTCTGGGCTCTGGATGTCTGCGGGGTTTTCTGATTTCGGGGTCCCAGCATCAGCGTCTACAGTTCCGGTATGCACATATCTGGGGGCCCGCCCGGGAACGTCTGGTCTGAAGTTTTGCGGCAGGCATGATATACTGGCGGATATCGCGCATGGTGCGCTGGCAGGCGTCCAATTCAGCCGCGGGCGATGCGAGCGGCAGCGGCCGCCTAACGGTACGTATACGTACCTTCCCTGCCTCCTTCGTCCCCTACCAAACACCAAACATCCTATTCCGCAGTCCGCCCTTGCGATGATGATCGAGAGCGCCGCGATCCAGACGTGCGTTGTCCGTCCCGTTCCTCCTACTGAATCAATTTATTTATTCAACCGCGCATACAATTTATTCACCCAACCAGCTGGATCACCGCCCTCCTCCTCATCTTCTTCGAGAGCGGCCTCAACGCGGCGGCGGTGCTCACGGGCATCGGGCCCGCCATGTTCGGCATCTCGACGGTGCTCATCCACGCGCGCGTGGGGCTCGGATGGGCGAAACGGGCGCATGACTCGGCGGCGGGACGCTCCGCTGGGACGGTGCGCCTGGAACCCGTCTGATGTGGCGATGAAATCGAGTGCGGAAAAGTCGAGAGCAAGTCGAGAGGTACATGTAATTATAATACGCTATACCTTGGACTATACCTTGGACTGTAGCAGCTGGAAACATGCCACAGAATAATGATTTGTTCTGCGCTGGGGATGGCGAATGATATATATCTATATCACGACCACAAGTGAGTAATACACTACATACAGCTGCACACTTTATTTTATCTTGGTATCTCGTACACAGAGGGACAACTGTCCACTGTTCACACCACCCACCCGAGCACCGACCCACCGCTCTAAATTCTACACCCTACACCCTACAACGGCTTCCACCCCTCCCCCTCCACATCCACCGGCCACTTCAGCGAATCCCGCGGCGTCACCGTGTCCCGCCGCACCGGCGGCTGGCTCCTCGCCTTTCGCGGCGGCCGCGCCCCACCCGGCTCCGCGTCCCCGTCAACATCCGAGTCGTCCGCGAACCGCCCGACACCCACCCACCCCCCGTCCCCGTCCACCCCATCCAGCTCGTCGTCCGAGTCCGAATCCGAATCGGACAAATCCGCCTCCCGCCTCGAAACGAGCGCCTCCCCCTCCGGCCCCCGTGCCCTCCGATGCACGGGGTCCCCGAACGGCGACTGCAGCTCCGCGCCCACGTGCCGCAGCGAGCCGCCCAGCCCGCCGAGGAGCGCGTGCACGCTCTCGGGCCGCGCCCTACCCAGCCGCGAAGAGGCCGCGGCCGAGGTGGGCGGGGGCGGGGACGGGGAGGGGTGCAGCGAAAGCGAGCGTGTGAGGCGCGTTTGGGTCTGGGGCGTCTGCGGTTGCGTTTGGGGGAGGAACGGGGACGCGGACGGGGACGCGGACGCGAAGGGCGATTGGGACTGGGACTGGTGCGGCGCCCCGGTGAGGGAGCGCGGTTTCGGCGGGGGGCGCGGTTTTTCGCGCTCGGGGGAGCGTTGGGGCGAGCGCTGGGGGGAGCGGTGCACGCGGGCGCTGGCGCGGGACGAGCCCGAGGACGTAGACGCGGAGGAAGGGGGCACGCCGGATTTGCGCTTTTGGTCGGGGTGCGTGGGGGGAGGTTCGCGGTCGCGGTACGCGTCGTCGAACGCGCGCTGCAACGGATTGGATTTGAAGGGCGAGGCGAGCGCCACCTGCTCGAGCGAGCTCGTGCTCGGCGGGATCGACGACGGCGCATGTCTGCTTCCGCTCCTTCTACTCCCGCCGTCGGACGACGCAGACGCAGACATGTAGTCCCCCGTGTCGGAGGTACTTTGGGCAGGCCGCGGCGTGGTGGAGGTGCTGCGCAGCACCTGGAGCACGCGCTCGCTCTCGAGGCGCGCTTGGCCTTGCTTGAGCCACTGGCCGGTCTTAGATGCCTGTAAGCTCTGCTTCATGAGCGTGGAGGTGATGTGCGCAGGGGTGGATGGTTTCGGGGGGCTGGCGGAGCGCGGTGGGAGGGGTGGGTGGCGCGGGGGCGGGACGGGGGCGGAGGGAGGGGCGACGCGGCGGGGCGGGAGGACGGGCGCGACGGAGGGTGCGGGTGCGGATGTGGGGGCGGTTTTGGAGCGCGTGAGAGAGGGCGGTATGGAGGCGGGGAGGAAGGGGTTGTGGCGCTGGGGAGGGCGAATTGAGGCGGTATCAGGAGTATTTTCTGGTGCCGGTGCAATTCCCTGGGATGCTGGTACCGGAGGTGCTGCAGCTACTGCAGAACCTGGATGAACTGCACGATAATTTAGACCAAAAATATTTCGCGAGAACCAGGCAAACCTTGTACAAAGGCCAGGGCTCTGTCGACCTCCTTGCCAGCCTCGACATGTAACACGAGGCGCAGGGCTGCAAAGAACTCGGCGCCGTTCATGGCATCCTTGGACGGGAAAAGCGCCAGGATCTACACCATCGCAGCCATTAGACGAGTCCTCGCACCACACATCCCGGCGTACCCGATCTATCGTTGCTGCAGGAATACCAGGATAGCGCCCGCGCATCCAGGCCCGAGCTTCGCGAATAGTCAACGTTTGCGCCTCGGGATCATCGCTGTCCTGGTCAAGCAGAGAAGCCAGATTTTCTGTGAAGATTGTGTATTCTGCATCGTTGAGGGCGGATGTGTGGAGGCTGAGAGGGCGCATATAGACGGAGCAGAAAACAGGCGCTGCGGTGGGTAGCCCAACACAGCCTTACACGTCCATCACCTCGAATAGGAAGGTTACAGTGATCTTCAAACGCGATCTTCAATTGATCTTCAAATGAAGGTCGTCATGTCAAGCTCGAGTTCAAGTTCCCAACGCCTCATTTTTTTAGGTCGGCATAATTCATACAGACACCCCAGGGCTTCACAAGACAATTAAAATGTAAAACTACAGCTGCTAAATAAATTTACCACCCAACCCCCAACCAGTGAACGGTCCACAGCAGCACCCGTACCCCCGCGACCTTCTTATACGACGCAGCCGCCAGGATGTGGTGTGGACGTGTAATCGGGGCCGGCGCGTACTTGAGATGCATATATTTACTGTGAGTTCAATCTAGTACTGATTCGAGGATTGAGAAAGAAACGCACACCTCCGTTGTGCACGGCCCAGTCTGTCTGCGTCGTACAGTGCTAAAGAGAGCAAGGCTTAGCCCTGCCTGTACTTGATCATAAAGGCAGGGAATGGCCGGGCTCCTAGCGTCGGGCTTGCTGCGGAACACCACACAATACCAATACCCGGGCCCACTCCGGGAGGATCAGTTCATCTCAGCTGAACACCGAGGTGTATGGGTTGCCTAGAGATGAGGTGAGATTCATTCACTGAGACGTTGTTGATGTTAAATGCAAATTTAGGAAGGAGACGAAGAGGAAAGACAGGTAAGACGGACGCGCACACCAGTTGCTAGGAGGGAGGAGAGGACCGCGGGGGAGGGGGAAGATAGAGGACCAGCGCCGACTTGGTAGCGTCGTAGACAAGCCCGACGGTGTGGTGGTCCCGGTTTGACTCATCCACGAGTCGTCATTCTGCTGGCTGGCTATCGCTCTTCTGAACAGAGGGTTCCCGGCTCCCCGTCAAACAAGAAAATCGACCCCATGTCAGGGAAATCGAGCTGCGTGCCCAGCGGCACAAGCATGTCGGTGATGAGACTACATGCCGGCGACGAGACCTGTGAGGAAGAATAGCGCGAGAAGCGCGACGGTGGGGTCTCCCGGCCGTTTGCGATGGGCAGGAATACATATCAGATCAAGTGCTATGAGCGACCGTTGGTCATTTGTCGTACCTGCACGGCGAATAAGGTGATTAACGAGGAACTCAGGTGACAGCTAGGAACTGCAGTCACTGCATTCAGGCCCTGATCGGCAGAGGCTGGCAGACCCGGTCGCGTAGGGTCGCGTAGGGTAGACAGATGCAATGCTCGGCAGCCTCTGCCGATCAGGGGCCTGAATGCAGTGAGTGTGCACCATGATTTTCAGCTCCGATGGAAGGGAGAGGGACCACAAATCTAGAGCGGTCCGAGCACTGACGCGAACAAACAATTGTATATCTTGACAACAAATTTCTCTAACGACTGCACCCTTTTTTTTCGGTGGAGTTGAACTGATGGGTG
Source organism: Mycena olivaceomarginata (assembly GCA_029378375.1). Lineage (NCBI taxonomy): Eukaryota > Fungi > Basidiomycota > Agaricomycetes > Agaricales > Mycenaceae > Mycena > Mycena olivaceomarginata. The sequence continues at coordinate 66,511 of JARKIC010001396.1, forward strand.
ACAAAGGTTGCGACTGGATGAACATAGAACTTGAAGACATACATAGTGGGTAGCAATTACAAGAAGGTATAAATAATGTTCACTCTCCTCCTCAGAGTGATAAGAGGAAACATAGGTGAACATTGAATAAAAAACAGATGGCCGGGTGCATCCCCTGAACTCGCTGCCGCGCGAGCGAAGTGATGCGATGTCGAAAGAGCAATGATTAGTACAGGTAATAAATTGTCAGTCAGGAAACACGAGTCGATTCGGATTCGCAGAATCATGCAATCACGTCAGGGGCTGGCCAAAAAAACAGAGTCGTGAATAAAATAGAACACTCGACAGATCGAGCGCAATGGCGTCCTTTAGAGAGAACATCAGCGTTTGCCGTAAAATGAAAAGCGAGAGAGGATAGACTCACGGTCACTGTGGCGGTTTTGTGGAAAGAAATATCTGTCCCTATGTGCCGCTCCGCTTGTTGAATTTGCTGAACGACCAGTTGCGCCTGCTGAGCTCCGAGGAGCGTTTGATGAATTAGCAGTTCGTTCTGTTGAGCCTCGAGCCGCTCTTGTCGCACTCCAAAATGGGTCTGCTGCGCTGCAAGATCCTCTTGTTGAGCCGAGATAACCGTCTGTTGAACTTCCACTCGCAGTGCAGAGGCAGCCTGAAGAAATTGAGATTCAAGTTATGTACCGTTTTTGTAAAACAAAACACGTACCACAAAGTCACGATACGCCTCGTCCAGCTCAGCTCTGATGCTCCGCAACATGCGCTCGTTTCGATTCAGGTGAATAATTCTGGAGACGCCACCGCCTGTTGAGATAGCCTCCATGGGCGATTTAATCTTGTCAAGGAGCCTGGGACAACCAACATTCAGCAGGAGATGTGGCGCTCAAAGTGGACTCTGCGTACACTGTGAAGCGCTTGATACTCAGCAGCATCGGCAGGGGGATTTCTGCAGGGTTGGGCACCGCATCCGCGATAACATGGAGGATTTTGGTGGTGCGGTGGGCGACGTCGTGTGCCGCCGACTTGGAGTGTTTGGCGCGCTAGACTCATAGGTGAGATTATTTCTCGCGGCTGAGCCGCTGGATGGGCGAGATTGATGGACACTAGCCTCTGCGATGTCCCAAAGGGCAAGAACAACCGCCTACAGCGCTTTTGAGGGGTGGGAATGCGTCGGTGGACTGTTTGAGGCCGACGAGGGAGGTGGACAGGAGGTCGAGGAGGGTCGAGGATCCAGGTGTAACCAATGTGTTAGGGATCGGGGGCGAATGCTTCCTCCCCCGTGAGGGGAAGGGGAGCCGCATGAGAGGGTCCCACCTCGAAAAGTGCGAAGCGGTTAGCTTTTAATGCGAAAGCTGTGTATTTCACACTAGTTGTAAAAGAGGAATCTACTGCATCTGTTTTGAAGACTCTTCTGATCGCGGCGCATGAAGAAAAGTGTTGGAAGATACAGCTTTGCCCGCTATTCAGGACTAATGAATTGAGTACGGATGCAGACCGGGAACGGTTGACAGCAACTTGTGGCTCGCATGTGCGAATCGAGACCATACTCTACAGCGTGTGGGTCGCTTGGCATGATTGAGGTTGCTGTTTTGTGTGCTGTTGCGCACAATTCCTGAAGAACAGCTCCAGACGATATACGGCCCCATCGGGTTTCACATCCTCATCTGTGAAAGTAGAACTTCGAATTTATGTGCGGAGAAGAGAGCTGACCCATGACCGAAGTTTATTTGGAAGAGAACTGATGGTGAGAATTGTGCGGCATGCGCCGAACAAGGGCATCGATTCGAAACCAACCTGATACAACCGGTGAATTGTCTTGAGCTTATAGCCGTTTTGGAAACAATATTCGGGTTTCGTAAATGGTTGATGCTCTCAGATGTATAGCATATCCAAAAACTAGGTCAATCGGGGCAGTATTCCGAGTGTTACAGGTGTCCTACTCAAAACCAAGTTTTTCCAGAAGAAATTCTATTATGTAAAATGATCAAAAATATCGGTATTCCATTGGCTGCGGGTTTTCAATACGAATCGAATGAGCCTATTTTGAGGGGAAACAGTTGAGAATTGAGCTCAGGGCAGCTGTTCTCGTGAAAACTTGCCAAAACAGAAAAAAACGGACCGCCTGTTGTACCGCAAAGAGCTGTAATTGTCTTGTGAAGCCCTGGGGGGTCTGTATGAATTTTTCCAACCTAAACAAATGAGGCGTTGGGAACTTGAACTCGAGCTTGTCGTTTCACGATTCACGGTTTTTTTGCATCTTTTTTTTGTGTACATACGTTACATTCTGCTTCTACTAAATACCATGAAAGAATTTGCTCGCTCTGTACCTGTTGGTCATTTGCGACCTTTTTTATAATTAGTTTCATACTGGACCAGAGCAAGACCAACTCACCTAGTAAGGAGCCCTATTCGCAAAGTGCAACATCGAGTTACCCTGGTCATACGCGATGACATAGGCATGCTGCCACACGACCCCAATCCAAAACAATGCGTCTTCCACCGTCGCATCGCCGCCGTCGCCAAACGCGCTAAAGCACACGTCATCGTAGCCCTCGATCGCGACGAGGTTGCGAACGAGCATGTCGCGGGGGTCCATGGGCATCTCGACCCCGCCGATGACGTACGCGACGTAGGGCACGGTGGCGTTGCAGGGCGCGACGTAGTAGTCGAGCGTGGCGTTGTAGACGGCTGGGGGATCGAAGAGGGCGTTGATGGCGTTGGCGGAAGGGGTGGGGACGAAGTTGGGGCCTGTAGAGCTGTCGACGATGCTAAGGAACGTCCGCCAAAGGTCAAAGGGCGGGCGCGCGAGGTGGCGCCGTATACGAGCAAGTGCGTGATGGCGTAGAAGCCGGAGGTCGTGTCGATGGGGACGCTCGTGAATGACCCCTCGTAGTACGACGCGTCCACGAGTCCGCCGATGGCCATCTGGCCTGCTGGAGCGAGGGGGGAATAGCCTATTTCATCGCGGTCGACGGCGAGAGTGAAGACGGCGTCGGTGACGATGCCCTGCTTGACCATCTTAGTGAAGATAGGGTCGTAGTGGCCCGCGCTCGCGGACGTGAGGGCGGGATAGCCTAGGCCCAGCAGGCCCGCCGAGGCGCCATCGCCGTTGTCCCACGCGGCGTACGTGATGAGCGCCACCTCGGCATCGAGGACGGTTAAGTCCGCCACGGTGATGGACGCAATTCCCATGTTGCCCTGTAGGACGTCGCCCTCGGGGAAGTACTCCAGGCTCAGCGTGCTGTTTGTGATGTTATCGAAGACGCCGACGGTGGGGTCGAAGTAGTTGCCAAAATTGCAGTAGCTCTGGAGCTGCGGTGTCTTTGTTGCAATGTCGGCGCAGGTGAATTGACTCGAGACTGCCCAGGTATCGGAGCTGCCTGTGTCGATGTAGCTGATGATCTGCGCTGAAGACGGTGTTGGCTGTCTCGGTAGCGACGGGTGTGTTATGCCTTCGCGCGCGCAAGGCCTTTCTGGTGTTTGCCTTGATGAGGCGCGGGTTGGGGTTCCGCAGAAGCTGTAGCCGATTCTCTGCTGGAGCTTCACGAATCGAGATGTCGCTGCGGGTGAACAGCGGTAAACTGGGGCTGACTGTGCCGCCGAGGCCGATTCCAGCCAAGCTAGCAAATAAGAGTGCAAACATTTTGGGATAATAGTGAGACTATACCACGAGCAACATAGTGGCTATGCAGTCGCGGGCGCTGTTACCCAAATTTACATGGTCTTCGGGAAGCTTCCCAGGTACCGTAGAGTCAGTTCCCGTACCGAAGTGATTTGGAACCGAACGCAAAGGGGCACCGGTGTTCAAACCGGCCGGTTAGTTAGTCCGCCGGCGAGGCTCGAAAAAAGGAGAGTTACATAGCTCAGAAATAACCATCCGACAACTTGGAAGGTCACCGATAGACGACCTCACGTTCAACTGGGGAACTTTGGTGGATCCTGCCAGTTGGCGCCCTGAACAGGGTTTTTTTAATAGTCTTCAAGAAGCAACGCTTTCATCCGCGCTTTCATTGGCCGCTGGCCTTGAGAACTTGAAGCCTACTCGCAACTTACTTACTCGAGTAGTATCGTCAGCATGGCCTCGGTGCATTCCACAGGAAGACCCTGGTGATCCAGAAGTATGGGTCGCGGTGGGATTCTAACAGCTTCTGAACACAGAGTTGAAAAACGGAGTTCGAGTCAAGTTCGGGTTTTGTGCTTGAAAAAAGAGAAGCCACTCGAATCGGATCAATTCGGATTTCGACACGATCTCCTCACTTTTTGACATTCCGCCTCAGATCAGATATCGGTAAATGATCTCGGCGATGCGATAGGATGCACTCTCCCGGAGTCGTACGCGTAAACGGCTGTAAACGGACGGTTACGGTAAGCCGTAAACGGGTCAAGCTGTAGCGTACCCGCATCGTCTGAGTTTGCGCAGAAGGCACTGAGGATACGGGGCGTAACCGGTTTTCAGCCCCGTGGTTTCGTAATTTTACGGTACGATTTGATGCCCTAAGTACAGCAGCACAGTGTAACTGGGGTGCTGCTCCAAGTGCTGTGAGCTTCTCTGTCAGTATATATATGCCGAGATTGAGCATATTCTGAGAATATCTGCGAGATCTTCCTCAGATGTTCAGCCAAAGATATTCAAGAATGGAGGTTTGTCAAATATCCGACGTAAGATTTCCATAACATTTGGGTCAAACATCCGAGATATATCAATCTCGATTGGCGGTGGTACACAGCACTAGTGTCCGTTGCGCTGTGCAGCGCCCCGGGGGATTATGATCTAAAAAAAAAAGACGCCAAGCACATATTTCCCCATATGGACATCCCCTAGATCTCGGTCAGACGCATTCACCTGTAGTGCCCAACAAATGATGCAAACTAACGTGCATGATCTGCATCAAGTGCACGCTAGGATGCGCACATTTCGGTGAGTTTCCGCGCACGGCTTAATTACAGACAATTCCCTCCCGTTATCAGTACATATACCGATAATAAATCTTTTTATCTACCATCACGGCCAACGTTGCCATCAACTGGCGGCGCGCCATCAAGTGTCAGGTCCCGCGCCATCAGCCGCCATCAATAGGCTTGACAGCGCCGCTGCCTGTGCGCACAACTCAACTCTGTCAGAAATGCACGGAAATTCATGAAAAAAATCGGGCGGCCTCTCATGGCATGGGACAGTAGATAGAGGAGAAAGTAGATAATAATTCAACGCCAAAGACATTTTGTAAAGACGTTTCAATCAATATTACCTTCAGCCAACGACATAAGGTCAAGGGGCGGGGCCGCCGTGAGCACCCCTCGCACCCCGTCCTCTGCCGCCGCGCGTTGCACGCGCACGCGTCCCGCCCCGCCCCCTCGGCGCGACTGCATTCTCTTTTCTGACCCTCTTCTTTGCAGGCTCAGCGTGTTCACCATCCCCGCCTTCGTCACGTCCCCGCTTCTCCGCAGCGGGAGGACTCAGGGGGGGCATGTTGAGCACAGGCCACATCGGCGACGGGGCGTACGCAGCGCTCCCCATCCCCTCATCCATCCCGCCGCCGTTCCCATCCATCCCGCCGCCATACGGCCCCATTCCCATTCCCATCGGCATCTCCATATCCCATCCGATGTAGTCGTTCATGCCGCTGTACCTGCTGAACGTTGTTGGCAGCGGCGGCATGTGGGTTTCGTCCTCGGGCTGGAATGGCTCGTCCGCCACGTTCCTCTGCAAGGCGCCGTAGTCGTCGACGAAGGCGTACGCGGAGCGGAAGACAGGTGGAGGATCCGGCGCGGGAGTGGCGGTGGAGATGGGCGCGGGCGCGGTGTTGGAGACCGCTGCAGGCGCGGCGGTGGAGGCAGGCGCGGGTGTGGCACTGGAGATGGGCGCGAGCGCGGTGGAGGAGGCAGGCACTGGATTGGCAGTGGAGACGGACGCGAGCGCGGCGGTGGAGGCAGGCGCGGGTGCATCCAACAGTCCAGGTAGGCGCATTACAATGTGCTCTGGCTGTAGCCAGGGGTACGCGTTACAATGCGTCCCTCAAGGTTGCACAGGTGGTACGTATTACAATGTGCACCCTTCCCCGGCAGCCACCCATTGTTCCCGGCATCTGCGGCATGGAGGTTCCTTTATTTGTACTTGTTGTCAGTCCCACAAAACCGTAAATTTGACTGATTTGGCCAAAAAGCAGTTATCCCGGGGATTTCCGTGATGTTGATGGATATTAGCATGCTCGGGCATTGCCGGAAACTTGATGGTAAATCAAAAAAGCGCCGGGTTTTCAAATGTATTTTGCATTTTGTGGGCCAATGAAGCCACTAGTGCAGAAATGCTTCTAGATGACTTCTATAGCTCTCAGACAGCTCTACAACTTTGATTTTCACAGACAAAAGGTATTTCCGAGTGAGTTTCCTTTTTGGGACACTACCACATTGCGTCCCAAAAAGGAAATTACCACTAGAAATTGCTCCCTGGGTCGCCCCTCAACCGTTTTGGCTGTTCTAATGTTACTGATATCATCTTTCATACCCTTAGAACTGTAATGGAGCATACCCAAGCAGATTACAGTGATTTATTACCAATATATTAGCCCTCAAACCGAATTTAAGTTCCCATCACAATATCTTTGCTCTGAAGCCATACCAGCAGCTCCCAATTACCATAGCTTATATTCCTATACTATAAAAGTACACAGTTACTTCCAAGGTGTGTTCTAAGCACTATGAAGCACAGATTTCAGCCACATCAGGTATGGGCAGAATTGTCAGATTCTATTGTATATAGCCATCATAAATATCTCAAACACAGCTCTAAATGGTTTTATGCTCAGTCTGATGTTTTCTCAAAGACCTCAGTGCTCAGGAGGAGTCACAGACTCTCTATCAACATGATGATTCTGAAAGTCTATGTTTAACCATTGTGCCTACCCCAAGATGACAAGAATGTGTATGTCAACTCAGGACTAGTGTCAGGCAGTGTAAAAAGAGTTTAGACCCAAGATTTACATTGATACCATACTGTAAGGACATGAAATCTGAAGTGACATTTTTTACTCTTCTGTACATTTAAGGGCCATGTAGACCAGGGAGGGTGAAAGCAAGAGTCAGAATGGCATCAGACATTCCAAATGTCCCATATATTGCCTTATTTCAAAGGATTTGGTCAAGTATTGAGGATATTGTGTTTTTGAGGTTGGCGGGCTAAACTACAACTTCATGCCTATGGCTTTGTACAGCACTCAACCCACTATTTGACCAAATGTTGGCCAAAACACTTCAAATATGAACAATCCTGGATTCCCACAGTGTGTGTTGCTTCTGAGATACCTTATTTCACTCTAGCTTCCCTCTTTAGTGCCCTATTTTTCGATTTGTTTGAGGTATGGTGCACTCACCATGGGTTTCTGATGGTGCACTCACCACACTGATAGTTGTGAAGGTCTTTCGGTGTGCTGTGGGCACTTTTCATCAAGTCTATACAGGGTATATGGTAGGTAGACCCTATGACACTACTCTGCATGAAATTTGAAGGACACAGAAGGGAAGAAAGGTGGTGATGTTGAAAACATTTACAAATATAGAATGTGTTCTGCAGACTATTTCACATATCTTGGCTTCATATTAACACCTGGAATAACAAATGGCACTGGCTGACCTCCAGCAGACCCGAAGTTTAGAGCTCCCTGGCAGCTAGAAGGTGGGTACCAGTGTGAACAAGAAATTTCTAATATAGACCCAATAGCACCCATGTCCCTCAAAAGGCTTATCCAGATAGGCTGGGGCTGCTTCCATGGCATATATGTACCATTATTGATATTCAAATACCTCCTCCATGGGGCCTACCACAGGCTATTATCGAACAGATCAATTTCAGGAGTTGAGTCATTAGCATCTGTATAGCAGTTATTTTCCAAAATTTGTGTGCTAATACTATTGAGAAGCTATTCATAATGAAAATTACAAATTTAGACCAGCCCAAACGGTTGAGGGGCGACCCAGGGAGCAATTTCTAGTGGTAATTTCCTTTTTGGGACGCAATGTGGTAGTGTCCCAAAAAGGAAACTCACTCGGAAATACCTTTTGTCTGTGAAAATCAAAGTTGTAGAGCTGTCTGAGAGCTATAGAAGTCATCTAGAAGCATTTCTGCACTAGTGGCTTCATTGGCCCACAAAATGCAAAATACATTCGAAAACCCGGCGCTTTTTGATTTACTATCAAGTTTCCGGCAATGCCCGAGCATGCTAATATCCATCAACATCACGGAAATCCCCGGGATAACTGCTTTTTGGCCAAATCAGTCAAATTTACGGTTTTGTGGGACTGACAACAAGTACAAATAAAGGAACCTCCATGCCGCAGATGCCGGGAACAATGGGTGGCTGCCGGGGAAGGTGCACATTGTAATACGTACCACCTGTGCAACCTTGAGGGACACATTGTAACACGTACCCCTGGCTGCAGCCAGAGCACATTGTAATGCGCCTACAGGGAGAGCTCCATCGGAGATGGCCGCCCGCACCGTGTTGTCAATTTGCGTGGCAGTGAAGCAGGTAGCGGGGTTGGACGGCCTTCGCGGCGGGTCTTCCATGAGCTCACGCCCCAGAAGCACGCGCCCAGGGGAGGGGGGCATGCTGTTGGAGCGGGGGGGCGGCACGCAATCCCACTGACGCAGGTGTTGGTGGCAACGGACTGCCTGCGCCTGCTGCCATCACGGCGTGCATACGTCCGCTACGGGGTGTGGGCCGCACGGCCGGCTCCTTGTCGCTGCTATCGTCGTCGTCGTCGTCCTCCTCTTCGCTGCTGCTGTCCTCCTCGCTCCCCACCGCCCTCGACTTCTTCCCACCTGCAACCGGTCGACTTTGCCGCGGCCTTCCCCTTGCGCGGGCCCCGCTTCTTGTGTTTGTCGGAGCGCTCAGCTCGGCCCCACAACGTCCCGCCGGCGGCAACCCGCGCCTTCTGCTCGGCAGCCAGCCTCCTTCACCTGGGCTGGGGTCATCGGCACGAAGTCGATGGTGCCGTCCATCAGCCCATCGCGTACCAGTCGCAGGGTGTCGACGTTCCAAGTGGCCGGGCGCGACCTGGGAACATTCCCCGTCAATTCGACAGCGTATTTACCACGGAGCTTGTCGTAATTGACATAGTCCATTTTGGCTTAGGATTCTTGGTGGCTGACCCTAAATAATAATTAGATTCAGCGGAGCAATAGCGAAATTGAAGGCCTTACGGAGGCGTTCGGTCATCATGCGCGAGACGTCCTTGCGTACCGCAGTGGAGCCGTTCTTAAGACGCGTGCCTGGGAAAAAAATCAGCTGTGCAAACCTTTGAGTAATGCAAACCTGCCTTCATCGAGGTTGCATGACCACTGCTCAAACTTCCTCATGAAGTGCGGAGCCGTCATGTCCAACCCCTGTGTGAAGAAATCAAGGGCGTCGTCCGAGTCGACGCAGTGCGAGCGCGAAGGGTCGTCGGCATGCCTGCGCGCGAAGAACGCGAACCCACGAATTCCTGTGCGCTCGAAAAGGTCCAAAAGCTGCATCTGCATCAATAAAAGAACCTGAATACGAAGCAAAAAAAAAGTACCTCGTCCCCAATACGCTTTGCAGTAAACCTCCCATCGATCTGAGCAGCCTTCATTGTTGCGCGCGGGCCACGTCTGGCGTGGGCGCGCGCCTCGAGTACCTGGTCAATCAGGGCGTTTTCTGCTCGACCTTGTCGATCGACTTGTAGGTGAAGGTACCGTTTGAAAGCTCCGCCTCGAGTTCGGCATAAAGCTCGGGCATGGGCTTGGTGATTCCTGGAAATAAATCACAGTTATGGGTGCACCAAGAGAGAGAAGACCTGAACATACCTTGTTCCTGCAAGTCGAGAGAACGCTGATGTGCCACACCGTTGCGCAGTGTCGGCTTGCGCTGCGCCTTGAATTGGGTCACGCAGCACACGGTGGCGCGGACCTCGCTCACGTCCTTGTTGAAGCGCGCAGCAAGCTCGGCGATTTTCTTGTTGCGTTCCACAAAAATTTCGTCGATGGCGAGCTCGTACTCAATTTTTTTGTTTTTGGTGATTGCGGCCTCCAGGGCCTTGGTGGCTTTAGACGCGCCGGATTCATTACCCTTGCGTGGGCGTGACTGCTGGGCAGGGCGAGTGGGGTTGCGAAGCGCATGCGAGGAAGGAGTTGAGTTGTTGACCATGGCGGTGTAAGAGAAGAGTGAGTGAGAGAATTCCCACCGTGCTGTCAACAAACGAAGAAGCACAGTTACGTGACTTACGTGCTGACCGCGACAGGTTCTGTCATGCCGTCATTCATCTCACCTCTTATCACCTCCCATGACCGCAACCCTCAAGCCTCAATGGCTCAAGGGTTGGGTGCGTTAGACAATCAAATGCCGCCATTTGATATCTCCGCACCCAACCCCTGAGCTGTTGGGTCTTTTGTTCGATCGAGGCGCAAGGTAATCTTTTTATTGTATTTTATTTTTCACTAGTGCTTATCACTCTCCTCCATGTCGCAACAACGTATCCTCGGTTTCCTCTTGTGCGCCCTGAAATCCATCTTCGGTCTCAACCTGGTTGTTGCCTCCACAACACCGTCCTCGCCACCAGCCGTACCAGGCTGGTATATAAATTCATGGGGACTAATTACTCGTGATCGGTGAGTCTTTTCCATTATCATGCAATATTTGAGCGCTCAGTAGCTGTAGTGACTGGCTGTTATTCTTGCAAAAACACATAGATCAGCCCTGGGCTATCGAGCCGATTTATTTTGCCGCCACCTTCAATGACGCCCTCAAATACCTACCAATTTGTGAGGGTTTTCAAGACACCTTTTCTCGGGATGAGGCAGGGAGATGCTTCAAAACCAAACCCCTCTACTATACTGTGGATAACGATGGGGAAATATACTACACCAGGTGCGTTATTTGAATTTCTTATCAACTTTGTTTGACGCCTTCCCACAGCGAGGCCGCAGAAGCTGCTTGCGAGCGCCAGCCTGACCACGGTGTCATCTGCGTCCTTACATCTGAAACCGATGCGCAGGCACGCAGAGACGGCTGGCCCGACGATTACTGAGAATAATATAATAGCTTACATACAATACACTTGCTTTGGACTTGCCAAAAAAACCCCGCTCGAACTCAATCGCAGTAAGGAAGCACAAGCAAATTGGATTCAGGGCAGTAACGAAAACAAGTACACTACTCCAGCCCAACATGAGTCTCCGCGATGAATTGCCACACCTCCTGGGGGTTGCAGCTCCAGAACAACTCGGCGCCGGGCGTTTGCTGCAAAACAGCAACGGCACGATCCCTGAGGCAAAATTAGTGACACGGCAGCTGGGAGCACATGGAACGCAGCACATGGAACGCACCTGTTGCGAAAAACACGGCTGTGGCCGCTCACAGCGAAGAGGCGCGGCGCATCGGGGCCAAGCTCGAAGTCCGAGTAGCCGGGAGGCAGAGTCGCTGTTGCGGCGACGTCCCGGTGGCGAGTGCGTTTGAGGTGGCTGTTGCCGTCCATTGCAGCGAGGTCCTCGGGCCGGCCAGGCAGCACGGGAATGGCTGGAGGCGGCGGGGGCGACAATCGGCAGGTCAGGCACATTGTGGAATGGAGGTGCGCCAGCGCCAGCCCCCAGCCCCAGCACGCGCTCGAACTGCAGACGCGCGCGCTGGGGGCTGAGAGGGACCAAGGGCGGCTTGGTTGCCGCCAAGTACGCGAGCTCCTCCTGCCGCTCGATGCGGGCTTTCTCCTCTGTCTCGATGCGGGCGTTCTCGGCGACGAGGAAGGCATTGTGCTCCTCGTTTCGTCGGCGCTGGGCCGGGGTGAGGCCGGACTTCTTCGGCGTCATAGGCTTCTTCGGCGTCGCGGGTGTCTGCTGCTTCGGCGTGGCAGGCGTCTGGGGGTTCGTGATTGTGGTACTCCGTGCAGTCGAGGGTCCAGAGGTCATGGAACCTCGACCATGTGAAGGCGGTGAAGGTGCGAGCACCTGGGTAGCGCTTCAGAGCGCGCGCCAGTGACTCTCTTTTGCAATGAGTAAAGCTCTAACGGAAATGACCAACAACGCACTGGGAAGTCACCACTTCCTTTCCACTCGTCGTGCACAACCGCAAAGTACCCCGCCTGTGTGCGTATCTTGGTCCTCGTGGCCGGGATCAGGGGCGTAGACGGGCGTGCAGAGGAGAACCCCGGTTTCGTAAGGCGGAGCACCGAAAGGCATCAGAGAGAGGAAGGCGGTGGTGAAGGAGGAGAGAAAGAGTGACTCGTCACAAATGGTCACTTAGAGATAAGATTAGGATCACATCTTCTGTGTACTCGAAGACCTCTTTCTCCTCATCGCCGTCCACATTGGCCAAGAAAATTATTTGTAAAATTTGGAGGTTACAGCGTATGGACTGGATAGGCAACGAAGGTATTTAAATTTATTTTTAACCCTCGAAATGGCCTCCGTGCTCCTTCAGCTGCGTGCTTTCGGGGCAGATGCAAGAGCATCCGGGACAGTCCTCCCCACCGCACTCAATGCAGGTGGAGAAGAAATGTCCCTCGCCGTCGCCATGCTCAATCCATTCTGTGGAAACCGGGCACATGCACATGCACCCGGGGCAGCCCTCGCACTCGCATTCAGGGCACACCCGTGGGGCAACGGTGCGGGTGCGAGGAGTTATTCCGCCTTCGTAGATGGGAGGGGTGGCGGCACGCGTGCGACGCCGGCCTGAGGTGGTCTCGTCTGACAAGGCGCCGTCATCCGAGCGGCTGCCAGCCGCAGGAAGAGCTGCACGACGTTGCGAGCTCAGGTCTTGACGAGGAGGGCGTCCCTGGGCAGCAGGGATATTGGGAAGTCCATGCGCTCGGCGCACGGCGTTGGTCGCGAGCACCCTGCGAACGGCAGTTAGCAATTTTAAATTTAGATTTCGATAATTTATGAAGCAGACTTCACTTTTTTTTATGCCGGACAGTTTCCTGGTGCTCCTGTGCTCTGAGTTCGGCCTCGCGGCGTCTGTAAAAAAGTCAGACAATGACGGCGTTAAGTTGCGCCATCGCGCGCGCCTGTCTCGATATCGTGCGGAGTCCTCCGCAATCCTCTCGCGGTGCCGCCTCCTGTCTTTCGCAGTCATTTGTGCGATCTCAGTGCGGCGCCTGGAACGAATGAGAAGGGCATGGCATTTATAGGCCTCTACTTGCTTTGCCATGCGAACTTGTGCCCGCTCCCGACGTGCTGCCAAGTTTCTGCAAGAATCTCAGTGCCTGTAGTAGAATGAAATATAAATCACTTACTTAGCTTCGTAGCGCCTACGAGATTCTTGGCGGCGTGCTTCTCTGATGTCGGGATCCAAGGGTGGACGGCCCGCGGGCATGTTGTGAGAGAGAGTGAGGTTTGTGGCAGGTGGTGGGAAGAGAAGCCTGAGGCGTACTGAAATCACAAACAGATTCCACTTCTAATATCAGTTCCCTTCTTTTATTCTGGTAATGAAATAATTGTACCTCGTCTCTCAGTATTCCTAAACTCTTGAGAATTTGAGGGATAGAAGAATGGCGAGCAGGTAACCCAAATGTGAATTTATACCGAGCAAGAACTGCCTCCATATTATTTTATTATTATATTCCTGGGTCAAAAAACTCAAAAGATGCGAAAGGGCGTGGATAGGAGTATTAAATGAGCTCACAAGTTTTGAGGCATGGCGCTGCAGCCCGCGAGGATGAAGGCTAAGTCGAAGTCAGTTTCCGACAGAAATCAGTTCCCGAACGAAATTGGCTTACAATCCGGTGGCAAGTCTACTGCTCCCTTATTCAAGCCTGTGGGTTGGGCTAATGAGTTGTTATTCGCCTAGTAGCTCATCGACAGTGCTAAAGTACGAAAGGCCCTCCTGCCAGCGTGTTTCCCTCTTCGCCATCAGCCGTGCATATTCCGCAGGATCATCTCTTGCTAGCTCCTCGGCCGTCCTTCCCCCGTTGTCGATCCACCGGAATAGCCCTCCACCAGTAAATTGCGTGAAGGAAATGCGCTCCTGGCCATCTTCGATAGGTGTGTTGGAATGGGCGAGGGTGGCGGATGGGAGGAGGATGAGGGCGCCGGCCGGAAATTCAACGACGAGCTTCAAGTCCCACAAGACAAGGTGCCCGCCCTTCGTCGCATCGAAAGTCCCGAGAGACTGGATGGCGCACCACCCGAATGGTAGGTTGCACACGTCTCTGTGTTTGAATGTACATACGCGGGGACCGAAGTTGAATGCGGCGGAAGAAAAAACGGACTTTGGGAACGGCCGTTGGAGGTGAGGGAGGTGGATTCGAAACTTTGCGTTATTCTCGACGTAGTGACTATGGAGTCGAGGTGCCCACAGGCTAAAAGCAACTGGATTCTGGGAAGTCAGTTCAGAAACTCGAGGATGAGTCAAGACTTACAGCTCGCGAAATTTGCAAGGCGATTAACGTCCGGGTTGCCGAGCAGCCTGTCCACCACCGACGTATGTTGCTTGTTGTCAAGCCACGTCGGAATTCTCTGCCCTTTGCCGTATACCAGCCCGACATTGATGGCGGCAAATAGGCCGCGTCGGTGGCAACGCATTGCTGGGGGGAACTGGGCGTTTGATCCCTCGGTTTGATGGAGTCGTAGGCGCGAGCAACGGCGGCGCGCCATTCAGAATCATCGGGTTGTCCAGCGAGGACCGCAAATATGCGGCCAGCGTTGTCTACAAGAGGGCGGGCGGTGCTGGAGAGGCAATCAGTGCGCTGCAGCGAGGGTAGGTGGCATGGCTTACATTCCATCCCAGCGCACAACCCGGAAACCAAGGCCTATCAGCTCAGCAAGTGAGCGCCGCTGCTTGTGGCCACGCTTCTCCGCTGGGGCTTCGACCTTGGCTGCGTACGCTCCGTGCGCAGTGGGGAGTGTGCTCGCGTTGAATGAAGGCACGTGAATGGGCTGCGTTGGCTGGACGTGCTTGCGCAAGGTGGAGGCACTAGGCGCGAAGCCGTTTTCTTCAATCTTGCGCGCGCGTTTCAGAGCTCGGCGGCGATGGTTCCCTTTCTGCGGGGGTCCGGTGGCAACGACGTCGTCAAAACTGGGTGATGCGCGGTGCTTTTTGGCTGCAGGCGGCGGCGGCAAGTCGTCAACGTCGTTCCAGGGGTCTTGGGGCGGCCAGTCCTCGTCGATGTCGTTGAGGGATTGGGTGGCCATTCCTCGTCGATGTCGTTGAGTGCGTCGTGTGGCTCGGAGTCTTCTTGATCATCGCTCTCCGCAGAGACGGCCCGCGAGAGCAGGGGACCAAAATCGAAGTCGGCGGCTTGAAGAGATGTGATGGACGGGGTCCAAGCGGCAAAAACTGTGCCACTGCGTGTCTAACGCGTCATAAAAATCATGCTGTAGTCAGGGGTTGAGGGCTTACCTTCCGCGAATACGGGGTCCACAACATCGCGACCTGGAGCACAAAAACGCGTCAGTAAATGAGAGGGAGGGGTGGCAGGCATTTTTCTGTGGCAATTTTCATCACTGGCTTCCATCCAGAGTCCCAGGTTTGAGCCTTCAAGGACGGAAGCCAGCTAAAAAATTCCCAGAGAAGAACACCAAAGAAAACGTACCGCGTTCACTTGTGGGCGTTTATGGACGCGGCTTGGTCGTTTGTTGAGAGTGTTACTGGAGTCATGTGCTCAGGTCACATCACTCTTTCGCGGCCACCTGCCTCCTCAAAATCAATGCCGGCCGGAATTCCTCTCAGCGCACAGCGCCGCGCGCGGAACCTGAAGAGTGCTACCTCGCTCTCCAGTAGCATCCACATGACGCGAGCCTCAAGGAACATTGAAGGCGGCCGACGGCGTACCCAAACACTTACCCTCAGCGCAAACCAAGTGCGCTTGTTGGAGGAACGAGAGACTCGGAAGGAAGCGCAGCGCCGAGCAAGTACGTTTATGTACTATTTATTATAATTTTGAGCTCACATATTTCTCGCAGCCATGTCGCGCGAAGAGCGCGACCAGCATGACGCTCTACTGGATATGGCCGACCCCTTGGACGACGACGGCGGTGGCTATGAGGGGGATGTACTCCGAGGGCATGCCGCAGCAGACATCAGCCATGCCGGCGAGTGGATCGATGATGAGGAGGCCGACCAGGCAGACGAGGACTTGGTGACAATGCTGCAAGAGCATCAAAGGTATGTCTTGGAAATTTCACGAATTGCTGCTGACCCCTTGTTGCAGCAAAACGTCTTCTCGGCGGCCTCGCGATCGTCGCAACCGGATAGACCGGACGCAAAACCTAGTCGACGCGTTTGTGGCCCAGCTCGATGCCATGACGGACGCGTACATGAGCTGGAGCCTCGCCATGGCAGAGGAGGGCGCCGGCGGCGATTACGTGCAGCCTGAAACCTCGGTGGTAGAGGACACGCAACGCGTATTGGTGGTGGATTTATTCAGTACGCCTTCATTTTTCTTCCCTTGCTTGACTTGACTGAATTAACTTGCAGAGGCCTCGTATAAAGATGTGCCGATCGTGCAGGGGGACGCGTTCATGGCATCTGCGTACGTGCGCCAGGGCCTCATGCCTTCGACGCTGCTCCACCCCACCGTTGTCGTGACTGTCCGCGCCCTGGAGCTGTTTCGTGTGATGCAGCTCCGGTGTCCGCGTCTCAGCGTGCAGGCCTTCACCCGAGGTCTTTGCGACTTGCACTCCGTCGCTCCCCGCCCGTATCTGGGCTCGCAATTCTCCACGGCCTTCGACACTTACCTTTCAATCCGTGCCGAAGTCGATAAACGTGTCAAGGTTGCTCTGGGACGAGACACGCCCAATTGGGCGTTTGAAGAATTCTTGTCCAGCTTGCCTGTACAAGCTGGAGGGCGAACCCCGGCTCCCGCGTGCTTTCATCTCCACGATGGACGGCAATAACTCCCTCAAGCGCTTCTGGCGGCGGGAGCACGTGCACGTCTTGGTAGATGGCGCGCCGATCTCGGGCGCATTGAAACAACGGCCGAGCAATCGCCAGCCCCCAGACGAGCCGCAGTACGTCTCGGTTCCGGGCGCGTCGAAGGAGCGGCGCGACAACCGCCAGGCGCCGGGCGACCACTATCTCTCTCGAGCTGAGGTCGATGAGTGGGCGAAGGACGAGGTTGACGAGTTGATGAGGGGTTTTGTGCCCGGGGCTGGTGAAGATGAAGACGAGGGGGCCGGTTGCGAGGAGCGCTGGGAGAACATGAAAGAGGACGTCACGGCTCGCGCATGGGGAATGTACGATGAGACTGGGATCTTCCCTGCTCTCTGCCGCCATGGGTTCGTGCTGGTCGTCGTCGACATGGTGCAAAGCGGCGAACTGTAAGCAGCTTCTTGTTCCTCATTTGCTCCCACTGACTCCCAGTACGCGCAGGTCGAAATACGGGTTCGCGGTCCTCAACCACCTCATCTCCGTGCTTGGGGAGGTCACCATGGGGCACGACATTGGGTGCAAGACGGCGAAAATGGTGAAAGCTCACCCCCGACTGGGTCCGCTCGCCGCGAAGAACAACTTCAAGTCGGTCGTCGGGGCTTTCCATGGCCTGGGGCACGGACGCCTCTGCTCCATTTGCAACATGTCGATGTACGTGAATGGAATGGGCTTGGAAGACTGCGAAAACTGCGAAAGCTATTTCGCGAAGTCCAACGCTCTCGCCTCCATAACACGCTACTCGACTGTCTTCCATCGCCAGCAGGCTATCGCGACCTACATGAAACACACCGATCTCTGCGACGCGTACCAGGGGCTCAGTAAGTCTAGCCACTCGCTCTTTGCAAAATCCTGACATTGTTCGCAGCAATAGTCATTGGCAACAAGTATCGACGAGCACTGAAGATGAAGCGAGGCCTTCCCGCCCTGCAAGAAGCCATGCGTTCCCTCAACGTCCCAACACGCGACGTCTTCGAGGCCTGGCTGGAACAAGAGAAGCGGTTCCTCCGCCTCTTGACGAAAGAACCACTCCAAGAAACCCAAGAGATGGAGTACTATCAAAAATTGGTCAACTTCTACACCTCCGAGTGCGTGTCCTTAACTGCAGCCGCAGTGGGTGGCTAACAGCATTCAGAGAGCGCCTCCGTACCATGCAACGCGTTGAGGTGTTTGTCCCGGAACCTACCGCTTCCAACTATGCCGAGTCAATGAAGCAGACGCGGCGTCTCGAGACGCAACGACGTCATGCCTACGAACTTGTATCTAAGAGCCTCGCCCCCGTGCAGGACTTGGAGCTACGCCTAGGGATCACAAGCCGCTGGGTCGCGGGGGATGAGGACTGGATCAAGGCAGTGGAAATGGTGGGCAAACGTCGCTACCAACGGGCGCTCGACCAGTTGCAGGGACTGGTTGTGGCTCGGATGTTTGAGCTCTGCAAGATGAACATGTCGGGGACAGGTAAGCAGCGCGACCCGCATTAAAGAAAAGAACTGAATCACAACGCAGGTTACAAACTACGCAAGCATATAGCGAAGTCGCTCCAGGTGCGGTCCAGAGCTGTGAAGACAGCTCTGGAAAGATACAATGCCGCCGCCGCCGCCATGAATCCTCCCAAACCCCAGCTCGCGTGGGAGAAGGTGGTGGAGTACGCCTTCCTGGCGGAATTCGACCTTCTGCGCGAGGGCCGGGAGGACATCCGTGCTGAGCCATGGGCGCTCCCCGCGGGACGCGCCGCAATGGACCAGCACTTCAAGATGGTCCGCGCCGAGGAAGAGATCCAGAGGCTCAACGACGAGATCCCCCGCCTCATCACCTACATGGCCGACGAGCGTGAGTTTCTTGTTTACCAGGAGCAACGCTTACGGGCGGAGGGAAAGGATACACTGGCGCATCAAGTCTACGCCCATCGCATCGAGTACGGACGATTCAACGACCTGCACATGCAGCGGCTCTGGAAATTGTCCAAGGAGCCAGGGGTTCACGGCCTCCCTAGCCCGCGGCGTCAGCGTCTCGATGGAGAGACGGGTTCCCGACTCCCACCGCGCAGACGTTGACATGCCAGATGCGCTGCAAGCACCCCGACGCGCGCTTGAGGAGGAGGACGAGGGCGAGGAGGAAGAGGACGAGGGCGACATGGACGCAATTGTGGAGGCATTCGACAACATCGTGCGCATCACACATGATGCGACCGCTCCTTCATCTGAGTAGTGGGTATGGACTTGTATTTTTTGTAACGCGGCATGTACTTTCTATTTTTGTTCAATATGATCGGTGCATTTTGTTCTGGAGAGCTTCAGCAAGGCCCCTGAATTTTTCGCGAATTTCTATGCATTTCTGAGGGAGTTGTGCTCAGAGGCGGCGGCGCTGTCAAGCCTATTGATGGCGGTTGATGGCGCCGAACCTGGCACTTGATGGCGCGCCGCCAGTGATCGCACCGCTGGCCGTGTGATGGTAGATAAAAGATTTATTATCGGTATACGTACTGATAACAGGTAGATTGGGGAGGGAATTGCGTGTAATTAAGCCGTGCGCGGAAACTCACCGAAATGTGCGCATCCTAGCGTGCACTTGATGCAGATCATGCACGTTAGTTTGCATCATTTGTTGGGCGCTACAGGTGGACGCATTCCCACATGAACGAACGGTACCTTACCGCGGATCTGAGTAAGGAGCTGCTGTCAGATCCGACTCGTAAATTGGCGGTGAAAAACGTTCAATATGTTAGACGCACCAGGCGCTCAGACTCGCTCATCTGCGAGACGGTCAGCACGGCGGCGTGCCTCTTCTCGTCGGCGGCAACAAACTCCATATGTAGACGATGGATGCTCAATTCGAGATTGATCTTGATATCGAAATTTTAGCACGCTTGGTAGATTCAAGAAGAAGAATAAGGAGAGACGCACACTGAACTGCATCATGGCCTCGTCCAATAATCTTCCGTACTCCGCAACTTGGCTCTTGTGCTGATCTTGGCGAACAAATCGTTCCCAAGCTTTCTCAGTTTCAAGTCCGCCGAAGAAACTTTCGATCTCTTTGAATAGGCTGCACGCCACGTCAATATTCAAAACGCGCGAGGTGAGTCAGGAATTAAAACACATACTTCTCGATGTCAACAACGCTCCTCTCCACCTCCTCCGGAAGCACGACACCGAAATCCTTCGTCTGCCTCCATATATCCTGCACAAGCTGTGCGGAACGCTTTGCGATATGCTCGCATGCCTTCTTATTCAACTTGACTCTCTGAAACCGCGCGTAGACGAAGTTGAACTTGCAGCTCGTACAACATGCCGCAGTTGAAGGCGCACCTGACTCAGCTCCATGATGACGAGGACGACAGATACAGACGATTTGAGAGCGGAAAGGCGTCTGTCGAGACTTGGATTGCGTTGAGGGTGAGCCTTGTCGCAGCGAGTGCATCCGAGGTGATTCTAGCGGAGCGGATACGACGCAATCGGGATAACATGGCCAACGACGAGAGCGAGAGAGCGGGCGGGGGAGGCAACTGGGAGGTGGGAGGTGCTGTACTACCCTCCCGCACATTCCCCAAACGTCCGAAAGCTGTTGAATTTGCAGTGCACGTGTTCGAAAGACGCTCACAGAAATAGGAAATAAACGCTCATAGATGCTTACCAACTGGCTCGCAAACGGACTGGGCAAGTGGATAACACCTCATTCCTGCCTAGGCCGCGCGTCCCAACAATGGATAGCCACCCCGACATCGTCCAGCTCGAATTGACCGTCCCTACGGCAGCATTGGATCTTGGTCTGAAAATCTGCGCTTATCCAAGATTCCAAGCTGTACGATAGACTGATGGCGTCTACGTGACGACGTCTGCGTTCTGATTTCTGAGTGAGAATTCCGGGGAGACTGGGAAGACGAGGGTGGAGAGCGCCCAGTAGCCAATTTAAGAGTGCGCTGCCAGCAAGACAGAGCAGGGCGGATTGAGCGTGTAGCGAAGACATGAGATAATCAGTTGAATGCCGCGTTTGATGGGCAAGAAGGCATGTGACAGCGACAACCTCGGCTTGCTTTTTGTGCGCTCCTTTCCCTTTCCCTTCAAATCAACCACGGCGTATCTTTTCCATGGGACTCCCTCACTTCCACCGGAAGGTGACCCTCTTCGTCGGCACCATGATGATGCGACCCTGAATCCGTCCGCCGCGCGCCCGCAGACAAAGACGGATAGTGGGACAACAACGCCGCAGCCACTCCCACCTCGGCCCCCGGGGCGCAGGCGCACGCCGCCGCACACGCCGAAACACACAGCGCTGTGGGGGGTTTAGTCTGTTCGGACGCGCACGGCGTGGCGCTCGAGGGCGGGGACGAGGCGCTGCATGCGCATGCGCACTTAAGCGCCAATTCTACTGACGCCGCCGCCGCAGGGAAGCACCGGGGTAGCACCGCACACACCCACAGCACGGACGACCTCCTCGCGCGCACAGTGCTCGACGCGGGGGCCGACGCAGCTCAAGGATGCCAGCGCCGTGAAACGTTCCACCGCCTCCCACGGGGCACCCCCGTGGAAACAGACCAAGACCGCTGCGCGCACCGAAAGTGCGCAAGGGGATGCGCCGGCTCGCCGCTGCGCTCGTGGAGGCGCCAGGTACGCTCACCGAGTTCGAGGGCTTCTCTGGGAGTGGAGAGCTCCCACCGGCGCCGCACAAAGCGATACCCGCGCGGTTCCTGCAGCTGCCGGATGCAGATGCCCTGGCGCACCTACAGGCGGCAGAGGATAAGGACGCAGCGGACCTCGACGCGTATGCGCGCTTGGCGCCGAGGGGGACGGGCGGGTCGCAGTCGCAATCGAGGCCGAGCGGGCGGTCGTCGGGGAGCGGGAGTGGGGCGTCGTATTCGCCTGTGGAAGGTACGCATTGTCTTGCCCTTCCGTGTCTTGCCCTTCCTTCCTTCATTTCCTCCTTCCTTCTTCTCGTTCTTTCTTTCTTCATCCCATTCCTTCCCATTCCTTCTTACGTTTTCTTCCTTCCCCTTCCACCTTCCTTCTCCCCTCGTCCTTCGTTCGTCTGAGCATTCATGCTGACTCGAGGCCGTTGTAGAAGTCGCCTACGTCGGCATGCCCGACCTAAAAAGTCGAGCGCGATGAGCTCCACCCTCATCTCGCCGCCGCTCAGCTCCGCCTCGGCGTTTTTCCCGCACTCCCCGTCTTTGCTCGCCCGGCGCGCGACTCGGGCGTCGAGTTCGGCGCGTTCACCGGCGGGGTCAGGGAAGGGGATGACTTTGACGGGACACCGGGCGGATTCGACTCTACTTTCGACTCGAGCTTGGGCGTAGAGGCGGACGTAGCAGGAAATGTAGGGGAGGGAGAGGCATAGGTGGCTCCCGAGCCCGGAGCTGTCGCGCGGCGTGGGCGGGTTCCGGTTCGGGGATGGGGGCGGGAAGGGGATGGGGATGGATGGGTTTTGAGTAAGAGGAGGGAGAGGAGGAGGGCGGGGAGGAGGGCGGGGAGGAGGGCGCGAGGCTCTTTATTCCGGTATGGTGTGGTGGTTTGCTTGAAGTGCCGGATTGTACACTCTTACCCAGTGGATGGTTCAAATGGATAGTATTCCGGGCTGCGGGATGGCGCGCCAAAGGGATCCCCATTGGCATGTGCCAATAGTGATACCAGTTGCGTAGGTTTACTGTAAGTACCATTTCATTCAATTCGCGCAGCCTGTGACGCGTGACAGCTCGCAACGAATTTCAGTTTTCGCGAATCGGCCTGGGTGGCCGTGACACCCAAAAAAATTTCGCGTTTTTCGTCGGGAACACCTAAATTTACTAGCCAATTCAGCTCTCACTCCAATAAATGTGGTCGTGCACCCAGCATCTAGATACGGGCCGCCAAAACAAGCCGGATCAAAAAATGGTGCAACATCAATTCAGCGCCTTTTTGCGAGGTTTGAGGGAGCTTGAGGGAGCGGTGGAAGGTCAATTTGCTCCCAATTGCATCAAATAGGGCAGTTATGTGAGTGCCGCAGCGAATTGAACACCGAGACACAGCTGGAGAAAAATTTTGCATTTTTCAGGTCTTTTTGGTGATTTTGTGACTTTTTGTCAAGTTCGCAGCCGGGCTCGGTGACCCGTGACATACGCGAAATTTTTCGCGGATTTGAGGGCCTGTGACGCGTGACACGCGAATTGAATGAAATGGTACAGTAGTCTAGAATGTCTGAAGATGCAACCAGTCAATTTAAGGTGGGTGAACGTACGTGGCGAGGATTGAGTTCGAGAAGACTAAAAATCGAGTCAGTGCGATCTTTTTGCGGGTTTCAGAGATACATACGTTTGGCGAGAACCACGAAGATGGCAATCCAAATAAAATTATTCGGCATACTCAGCAGCTGACAATGATGGTTATTATGAATATGGCCAGTAGGAATAGCGCAGCATACACAGGAAATTACGGTGATGACGGTCGCACCTGATTAGAATGATCAGAAGGTTCAAACCTGTGGCAACGCACACGTTGCAAAAGGACAGCTCACAACTAAGGAGGCCATCGTTTATGGTGAAGATAACAACAGCGTCGACCATTTCCCTAGTCTGAATCTGTTGGCAGGTCTGATCATGGACCTCGGTTTTTGATGGGAAACGTGACCAGTTCTCACGTCCAAATCGGGTCGAGACTCTGGATTTGGCTACTTGCAACGGCCTAGAGCCCATTCCGACTGCATATACTCGTGGTGGAAAAAAGTGATGGCCGGTGGGTTTTGGGGCAAATCTCCGTCACGGAGGGCTCTTTTCACATAAAACTAAATATGGAGGACATGTAGGAGACTGCCTGGACAGTTGTGATATTGATGAAATCAGATGGTAATGATTTCCCATCAATAACTGCGTGAATCGCAAAATGGCATTTTTTAACTGGCTCCAAAGACATTTTATGTAAAATGTGAAAATGCCAAATTGTAGTGCTCTATCATACAAATGAGTCCACAAGTTGAATCATCATGAAATCTGCATCCGTTTAGGAGCTATGAGGCCTAGCTGTTTCTCAGTTCGGCATGTTTTGATGGGAAATCAATATTTCTTGATCGTATCAATATGCTACAAATCTTCTACCAGCCTAGTAGATCTCCCTCACAACAAGATTTAGGCACCAAAATAACTTTTCATTGCAAATACGTGTCCTTAAAATCCAGCGGCCATCACTTTTTTCCACCATGAGTAATGTCTATTAAAAGCCATCAGTAGGTCCTAAAAAGTTCTCTGAAATTTTGAGGTTCTTCTCAGTGTACCATCGCCATTTCAAGTTACATACACAAACAGCACCTCTTGTATGCATTTCAGATCCAATTTATTTTGTTGAAAGGAGAAAATCAATCCGAAATTCCGTCCGAATGCATTCAGCAATAATACAAGTGCCCAACGTTCCGGTGAGACGAGATTGTCCGAATTTGGGTGTGGGGAAGTGATCACATGTGCATCAAAAACTGAGGTCCTGGTCACCTGCCAACGAAATCAGACTCCATATAAAAGATTTATTGACTATCATAAATCTCGTGGAGTCTGACTACAAGTGAGACTACCATTTCCCGTGATCTAACCATTCCACTTCAGAATCGGAAGGGAAAATAATGCAAGAATTACGCACTGTATATACCCTTGCTTTAGATAGTAATATCTCGCCAAAGATATCACAACATCTGTAGTGGCTGAAGCAGTCCAACCAGCTACTTCCCCAACCTGCACAGATATTTGAATGGGTGACTTTCCGGAGATTTCTTAATTGTGTAAATGGACTTTCAAATGTGTATGAATATTTTCCCAAGTTTTTGTCTTGGTTAGTAACCTGGAATCATAGCATCAGCAACATGGTGGTAGCCCAGCTAGAACCGGACGAACATTGAAGAAGCTACGTCTGTATAACTTTGATCAGCAGGGACAACTTTATTTTAGGCATTGCGGCACACACAGAATCCCACTGCTGTGAAGCTAGGTATTGATACACAAGGTTCAAAGCAATGATTACGCTTACAAGTCCTCGTCAGACACAACAGGCACTGCATTAATTTAGATGCTTCAGTAAAACAAATCCGATCCCCGAACACCCGAACATACAATAGGCCTAGTGATCGACCTGTTTGTACTTGCTCACTGTCGGAAGTTTAGTTGGGTGAAAGATATAGGATTAAACAAACTCTTGTGTATTCTCCAGGTGTAGAACCTGGATGCGAAGTCATCAGCTCTCGGTAGGAGAGATTGTGTCCATGAGGATACAGATTTGCATTCAGCATGGCGATTACTGTGAACATAATGTGGACCTGAAGGTGTATTCTATCAGGGGCACTTCGTTGGATGATGAGATGTCCGCACAGGGAATGCTCTGCAAATAGCCCCTCTCATTGTCACTGTTATTTAGAATTCGAAAGCACGTATGGGACGATGATGGGTTGGTGAAGTTGCGTACAGCATACTGCCAGATCTGTCAGGGGAACCCCCGCTTCGGACGGTTTTCCATCCAGACCCCATCTGGATGCTCCGGATGCTTCGGGCACTTCGGGCGCTTCAGGCGCTTCTCCGGATGGTTTTCCGCCCGGTGCTCCGGACACTTCTGTGCCCTTCTATCCGACCGCCAAACCACCCGGGACATCTGTCCGCTCTTGTTGGCACGTGCTGTGCGATCAGGCCCGCGATCATTGTAGATACCTCCGGACACGTGCTACTGGGTAGTTACCAACTAGTATATAAGGTTTCGCCTAGCGTGGGAATCCTCATCCTTTCTTCTCTTCGGATTCCCCCGCTAGGTGCGTAGTATTTCCACTCCTGTATTTTAGTACCTATATTTATTCTTCGGATTCCCCCGCTAGTTTCCACGCCCTGCGCCAAGCTTAAGGTTGCCCTTACAGCAGAAGAAAGGATCTAAGGGATCAACCGGTCAAGATTGGGAAGTTTGGTGCAGGTACGGATTCAGACCACTACTCCAGTGCTCCATCCTCCCCCACTTCAAATCTCGACCCCTCCTCTGTCCCGATGGACCAGCCACCTGCACCTGGCTCTGCGCAACCCGAGATCCCGAGTGTTCACACTCCACATCCGGCTTCCGAAGCCATGGACCGGCTCGCTGCTGTCGAAGGCTCCCTCGAGAGCATCCAAAACGCGCTCCATGAGCTATTGCTGAACACCCAAAATCCGCTGCCTGCCCCCGCCCCTGCCGTTCCGGCTGCGGCGCCGGGTCCAGATTTCTCGGCCCCCCACCCAGCTCCAAAAACGGTCCTTCAACCGAACCCCCCGGCCGTTTTTGACGGCGATCGGACGCAAGGACGGATGTTCCTTCACTCTGTCCTCACCTATTACCGGCTGGTTCCAGAAGCTTTCATGGCGGACGGGTTCGTCTCGCAGGAAAAACTTGTCCGGTTCGCTATGTCCTTCATGTCGAAGGACGCGGCTGCCCGATGGGCGGAACGGCGCGCATCCGCCGTACCGTTCCCGTTCCCACCTGGGCCCAGTTTGAGGCCGAGTTCCGGCTCCGGTTCGTCAAGGAGAACGAACAGGACCAAGCCCTCACCAAGCTTGAGTCCCGCTCGTATTTCCAGGGCTCCTGCGACATCTACTGGTACACCGGATGATTTCGAGGAACTGGCCGTAATGGCCGGTTACTCGGACGCCCTCGTCCGGGTCACCAAGTATCGCTCCGGGCTCGACCCGAAGATCAATGTTGCGATCACGACGTCTGGGACCGCCCCCCGACCTCACCGACCCACGACGGCTGGCGTGCGCGCGCTTTCCGCCAGTACAAGGCATTCGGCCGAGCCGGATCTGGAAACCCTCCGGTTCGGTTCCCAGCCGCTTTACCTCAGCCGCGTGGAACGGGAATCCTTCCGGTTGCGCCCCCTGCGCGCGCTACAGTCTCCTTCGCCCTGGCTCCCGGACCCGCGCTTCCAGCGGTTGTTCCAATGGACGTTGACCGGACCCGAGCGCGCGCTTTCCCACGCTCTTGTTTCCGGTGCGGTGCGGCCGGACACATCGCCCGGGACTGCCTGGTTACATCCGACGTCCAGCACGTGGACGTTCTCGACGAGGTCATTCGTCAACTCGGGGACGACCTCCTCGACGAGCTGTTCGCCCGGCTCTCCACCTCTGCCTCGCTTCTGGCCGAGTCGGCGGACGGAGATGAGATGGAACCGGCGGGTTTTCCCCGCCCGGCCGAGTGAGCAGTGCGCCCTCGGTCGCGTCCCCTAATCACTACGCCCTCCTGTATTCAGATAATGCCAATACATTTGAGTCCAAGGTAGTAGCGAAAGGCGCACCCCCCTGCCCCTGTCTCCGTCCGAGTGACCGAGACTCTTCCTTCCGTCCTGGAGACGGAAACCCGCATTGCCCCCGAGCCGGGAACGAGGGCAGTGACGGAGGCCCCTGTCCCCGAGCCAGGAACGAGGACAGGCTCGCTTCGGTGCGTTCATCGCCCGAAGTGGGAACGGCGACTTCCCCGGCAGTACGTCATCGACTCTGTCGAAGGCCGAAACTCCTTGCACATCCTGTTGGACCTGCAGTCTGTCGAGAACCGCTACCCAGATGTCGGTGAAGGCTCTGGTCAACTGCGGAGCGACTGGAGACTTCATTGACTCGGAGTATGTCATCTCCCGCAACCTTCCGGTCTGGCCCCTTTCACAGCCCATCCCGGTTCTCAACGTGGACGGCAGCCTGAACCAAGCGGGCGGCATCACCGGCGTAGTCGATATGGTGGTCGACTACAAAGGGCACTCCGAGCATATCCAGCTCGCCGTAACTCAGCTCGGGAAACAGCACGTCATCCTCGGTTACTCCTGGCTCCAGAAACATAATCCGGAGATCAACTGGGAGACCAAGGAGGTTCGTATGACGCGCTGCCCGACCAGATGCCGCACCTGCCGGGAGGAGCTACGAGCTGTCCGGAAGAACGAGAAGCTTGCCGCCTCGATCCTCCGGCAGCTACGTGAGGGTCCGACCCCGTCCATCTGCGCCGTCGACTCGGAAGAGTGGACCGGAGACGATGGGGACGAACCGGCCGATGATGATGACCTCCCGGGACCTCACTCCGGATTCGAGGACGATGACGATGACGACGACGAGCTCAAGGAGGGTGATTGCATCCTCTACACTGTGTTCGCCCCGGCCGAAGAGATCCGCGCAGGAAGCACCGTCTCACAACGTCTCGCGGAGGCTGGAATTCTGCACCGGCCGGAACCGAGGTCCCGCCCTGGGCCGCGGATTTCTCAGACGTCTTCGCCCGGGAGTCCTTTGACTCTCTCCCAGACAGGCGGACGTGGGATCACGCCATCGAACTCGTCCCGGATGCGAAACCGGCCAATTGTAAGGTCTACCCAATCTCTCCGCTCGAACAGAAGGAGCTCGATGCCTTCATT
This sequence comes from Mycena olivaceomarginata, assembly GCA_029378375.1. Taxonomy (NCBI): domain Eukaryota; kingdom Fungi; phylum Basidiomycota; class Agaricomycetes; order Agaricales; family Mycenaceae; genus Mycena; species Mycena olivaceomarginata. The sequence goes on from JARKIC010001396.1 coordinate 94,716, forward strand.
TCGGAGGGATTGACTACCGGCCGCATCCGCCCGCCAAAGTCTCCGATGGTGTCCCTGGTCTTCTTCGTCAAGAAGAAGGACAGTGCCCCTCCGGTTTGTCCAGGACTACCGGGCGCTCAACGCGATGACCGTGAAAAACCGGTACCCCGCTCCCTTTAATCAACGACCTTATTAACCGGTTAAAAGGAGCTCGGTTCTTCACGAAACTCGATGTCCGGTGGGGCTTCAACAACGTCCGGATACGGAAGGTGACGAATGGAAGGCCGCGTTCCGTACGAACTGGGGGCTCCCCGAGCCGCTGGTGATGTACTTTTGGCCTTACCAACTCCCCGGCCACATTCCAGACAATGATGAACAACATCTTCCAGGACCTGATTCTGTCCGGAGATGTCATGGTCTACCTGGACAACATCCTCATCGCGCACGTCCGACCTCGCCCGTCACCGTGAAATCGTCCGAGAGGTGCTTCGCCGGCTCTGGGAACACTACCTTTTCCTTCGGCCGGAAAAGTGCGAGTTCGAGAAGTCCACGATCAAGTACCTCGGCGTCATCATCTCCCACAACCACGTCGAGATGGACCCCGTCAAGGTCGCGGGTGTCGCCGCCTGGCCCAAGCCCGAGAACAAGAAGGACGTGCAGCAGTTCCTCGGCTTCACGAACTTCTACCGGAGGTTTATCTGGGCATTCTCGGACATCGCCCGGCCGCTTTTCGACCTGACGAAGAAGGGTGTGGCCTGGACCTGGACCACTGCCTCGGCCACCGCGTTCCAAGCCCTCAAGGATGTGGTGACTGCGGAGCCCGTCTTGGTCCTCCCGGACGAATCTCTCGGCCGTACCGGTTAGAAGCGGACAGTTCGGATTGGGCGACTGGAGCCGTTCTATCGCAACAGGACGCGGATGGAAAGTGGTGCCCCGTCGCCTTCTACTCCAAGAGCTTGAACGATGTCCAACGGAACTACGTGATCCACGACAAGGAGATGCTTGTGATCGTCCGAGCCCTAGAGGAGTGGCAGCACTTCCTCGAAGGCGCGCAGCACCCGGTCGAGATCTGGACGGACCACAAGAACTTGGAGTACTTCCAGAAGTCGCAGAATCTAAACCGGCGGCAGGCCAGGTGGTCCCTGTACCTGTCCCGGTTCAACTTCACCCTGTTCCACCAGCCGGGTCGCCCTCATGGGTCGCCCAGGATGCGCTCTCCCCGCCGCCCGGACCACAGCGCCGGATCCGAGAACTCGGACATTACACTCCTTCGGCCGGAGCTTTTCCGGATCCGGGCGATGGAGGGGATCGTGGTTGACGGACCCGAAGTCCCCCTCCTGCGCGACGTTCGGAAGGTGTTTGCGACCGAGCCGGAACTCGAGGATCCCGTTGCGCTTGTCGCCCGGGAGCTTCTCAAGAACCGGAAGGCCCCCTTCTCCCCGCTCGGCCGAATGGCAGATCTCGGACGGATTGCTCCTGTTTCGCGGTAAGATTGTCGTGCCACGGAACAAGGACCTCCGCCGGCGGATTATGGAGCAGCACCACGACACGCGGGTGGCCGGACACGCTGGCCGCTTCAAAACGTTGGAGTTAATCTCCCGGAACTACTGGTGGCCCCAGTTGTCCCGACACGTCGGTCAGTATGTCGGAACCCTGCGACGCATGTAACCGGATGAAGGCGCTTTGGCGACTTCCCCATGGTGAGCTCCATCCGACCGAGATTCCAGCGAGCGCTGGGACACCGTCTCGGTGGACTTCATAGTCGAGCTTCCGGAGGCACACGGATTCGACATGGTCATGGTTGTTGTCGACGTCCTTGGTAAGCGGGCCCACTTCAACGAGTGCCACACCAGCCTCGGAGCAGTCGGAGCCGCCCAGTTATATTACCGGAACGTGTGGAGGCACCACGGAACCCCCCGGAAGTACATTCTGACCGGGGTCCGCAGTTCATCGCTGAGTTCACCCGGGAACTGTGGCGCCTCATCAGTATTGAACCCGCTACCTCCACCGCTTACCACCCGCAGACCGATGGCCAGACCGAGCCGTCAACCAGGAGCTCGAACAGTTCGTCCGTATTCTTCACGAGCTACAAACAGGACGACTGGGATGAGCTCCTACCAGCGGCCAAATTCGCCTACAACAACCATGTCCACTCCTTGACGCAGCAGGTGCCGTTTATGACGGACACCGGCCGGCTCCCTCGGATGGGTTTCGAGCCCAACGGCATGCACTCGGCCGACGAATCGGTCAACGAGTTCCGTGACCGAATCGCTGCTGGAGTGTCCGAAGCCAAGGCCGCGCTCGTCAAAGCAAAGATGAGTTCAAGCTGTACTACGATCGCCGGCGCGTACCCGCACCGGAGATCAAGGTAGGTGACCGAGTCTGGGTGGATGCGTCTGACATCAACAAAACAGACGTGCCTGTTCCCAAGTTCTCGGATAAGCGGCTCGGACCCTTCAAGGTCGTACAGGTTGTGGGAAAAGGCGCGTACAAGCTCGAGCTCTCTCCACGTACTCCAGCTCCATCCGGTCTTCCTGGTGGTGAAACTCGAGCTTGCGAAGCCGGACCCGTTCCCCAGGCGCCCCCGGAACGACGAGCCCCCACCTATCCTCCGGACAGATGGAGACGAGAGGTGGGAGGTCGACGAGATCCTCGAAGCACGGGTTCGGTACGGCAGCCTCTGGTACATGGTGTGCTGGAAAGGCTATGGTCCGGAGCACAATAAGTGGGTAAAGCACTCTGACGTCTTCGCCAAGGACACCATCGATGCCTACTATCGCCGCTACCCTCAACGCTCCTCGCCGGATAGCCTCGGCCGCTTTCGACTCGCTGTCCTTCCAGAGGCGTGATAGGACCATCCGCTTTATACATCAGGACACCGTATTCCAAGGGGGGGGTGATGTCAGGGGAACCCCCGCTTCGGACGGTTTTCCATCTGGACCCAATCCGGATGCTCCGGATGCTTCGGGCGCTTCGGGCGCTTCTCCAGATGGTTTTCCGCCCGGCGCTCCGGACCACTTCTGCGCCCTTCTATCCGACCGCCAAACCACCCGGGACATCCGTCTGCTCTCATTGGCACGTGCTGTGCGATCAGGCCCGCGATCATTGTAGATACCTCCGGACACGTGCTACTGGGTAGTTACCAACTAGTATATAAGGTTTCGCCTAGCGTGGGAATCCTCATCCTTTCTTCTCTTCGGATTCCCCCGCTAGGTGCGTAGTATTTCTGCTCCTGTATTTTAGTACCTATATTTATTCTTCGGATTCCCCCGCTAGTTTCCGCGCCCTGCGCCGAGCTTAAGGTTGCCCTTACAAGATCATTGTACAGACTGTGATTGTATGCGCGGTAATCGGTAAGCCTAACTCCATCTTTAAAGAGTTGAGCGTGTGTACAACTAGCACAGCACGCACCAAATTCATGTGACCTGTAGTAGTAGGATTTTAGAACCCGGAGACCACAACACAAGATAAGATAATCCCCAGACATTTGTAGGGTGTGGTGTCCATCGGGAATATCTGGAAGTAGAGAAACATCTGAAAGCCACAATGGCCGACAATCTGCTGGAGATGAGTAACGTGTTTGGAAATATTCGGAGCTGATCTACGTACCCGATGGCAGTCATGCACCCTCCAATGAGTGCACCTATGGTCAAGGGCAAGCTGTTGAGTCCCGCTGTCATCTTGGTGTTGCTAGAGAGGAAGAGTCAGGTCGCATGAAAATATGAGGGGAGGATTTTGAGTCTCTTGTCGATCATGATGAATTGGGACTGTTGCACTCGTATAATCAGTGGGGCTGGAGGTGAAAAATGCCAAGAAAGGCTCGAGAATAATTTAAATGGAACTATCTTGAGTACGAAGTCAGAGTTCTACTCCCGCGCACCACATGATTTGTAAGTATGATGAATCAATGGCTACCTTGAGAGCTTGAGAGCATCGAATTGAAGAGGGAGAGGGGGTCGGCAACGTGATACTCGGAACTAGGTGAGTCCAAAAATGGTGAGTGCACCATGATCTTCTTTGACGTGGGATCCCATGCCAGTGCCTCTCTGCCACTTCCGCGGTCGGGTTCAAGATGCTGCAGAATTGGAACGTAATCCGGACCGTAATTTGGCCTATATGTAATATGTATTCGCTTGAGAGGTCGCTAGAAGCTTTACCCTGCATGATCGTGTTGCTATATAAATCGAGATTCTCACGCGGAATAAATGGATGGTGCAATGGCTGTGTGTTATGTGCTTTTCTCAAGTTTGAGTAGATCAGCTGCAGGATGAAAGGATGGAGCGGAAAACAACGTACTTTCCAACCTCGAATGGTCCTCGGCATCATCCATAATACTTCCCACGGTTCGTTCTGCTTGGCGATGAGGTTCAAACCGTCTGATTCTCCGGTTCATCAGATAAAAATAAAATGGATGGGAATTCTTTGAAAATCCTGGCATAATTGGTCTGTAGTGTCTGCTTCTCCAAAGATACACAAATTTCGTACCGAATGTGTCGGGTAAGGAGGACGCCGAGGTGTGTTGCGGTTGTGATTGGACAATCCAACTGTGACATCTGCAGAATTCTGATGAATGACACCTGAATGCGCAACACCCCATACGAAATTTACCGGTGGAGCGCAGCAGAAGGCGGCAAAATTGAAGTTCCCCTATTTTTACCGACATGTGCGGAATGGCAGGTTTTCGCGCCCTGGGTTGATTCGCACTCCGCCGGCCAAGCAGAATGGGTGCGGTGCTCACCGTACAAACTGCCGCAGTTTTTATTTATTTAGTAATTTAAAGCTAGACACATTCCCTACCATTCATTGCCAGGAGATGAATAAATTGGTAAAATATGTTCAAGGACAAAGATATATGTACCTCAGCATATCTGAGGGACTACAGTGCTCAATTTTTCTCTCATATACTTGCAGCTGTACTTCAAACAGGCTACAGTATAACACAGGAATGCGGAAATCAATTATCCGAAGCATGCCCCAAGTTTGAGCCCTTGTATCGTTCGCCGACGGGATTGTTGCAGCTAGGTTCAAATTTGGATGTGCTTCGTTTGCCTTTATTTCACAGCCCAAGTTTCAATAAAATATAGGATGCGGAGACACCCGCGGACGTTTTTCCGACTTGACCAGTTGCCAATCTATGTGAAGTTGAACAATATGAACCCAAAAATATTCTCAGGCCGGAGATTCAATTTCGCTCTTACTACATGTAGATCGCACAACCCACAGTGGATGTTTAAAGCTTAAAGCTTAAAGATTATGGTGGGAAAAAAAAGCCGGGCAAATTGAACATTTGGACCAATGTGCAAGTGGGGTGAATCGTGCACGTGACTATCACGATGTGATGCTCCCTGTAGCCTTCTCCTCCATTTCGCCGCCCAGTACCGCTTCAAACTATCATACACGCTCCAATCGCATCACCCAGATATAAAATATGCGATTTTTGATGTTTTAAGGCGCACTTAGTACAGCTGGAACTTCGAAGCCTATACACCTTGTCACGATGCGGCGCACAGCATTGATTGTCGGTAACGGCAAGAAAGGCGTAATACCGCATTCGGACTGGAGGCGGTGTCATACTACAAGAGGAGGTGAGGAGGATGGGAGATTATCGAGAATCATGATGTAAAAAAAAGACGCCAGCACATATTTCCCCATATGGACATCCCCTAGATCTCGGACATCCCCTAGATCTCAGTCAGACGTATTTCCACATGAACGAACGGTACCTTACCGCGGATCTGAGTAAGGAGCTGCTGTCAAATCCGACTCATAAATTGGCGGTGAGAAACGTTCCATATGTTAGACGCACCAGGCGCTCAGACTCGCTCATCTGCGAGACGGTCAGCACAGCGGCGTGCCTCTTCTCGTCGGCGGCAGCAAACTCCACATGTAGACGATGGATGCTCAATTCGAGATTGACCTTATATCGAAATTTTAGCACCCTTGGTAGATTCAAGAAAAATAAGGAGAGACGCACACTGAACTGCATCATGGCCTCGTCCAATAATCTTCCGTACTCGGCAACTTGGTTCTTGCGCAGATCTTGGCGAATAAATCGTTCCCAAGCTTTCTCAGTTTCAAGTCCGCCGAAGAAACTTTCTATCTCTTTGAATAGGCTGCACGCCACGTCAATATTCAAAACACGCGAAGTGAGCCAGGAAAACACATACTTCTCGATGTCAACAACGCTCCTCTCCACCTCCTCCGGAAGCACGACACCGAAATCCTTCGTCTGCCTCCAGATATCCTGCACGAGCTGTGCGGAACGCTTTGCGATATGCTCGCATCCCTTCTTATTCGACTTGGCTCTCTGAAACCGAGCGTAGACAAAGTTGAAGCAGCTCGTATAACATGCCGCAGTTGAAGGCGCACCTGACTCAGCTCCATGATGACGAGGACGACAGATACAGAGGATTTGAGAGGCGGAAAGGCGTCTGTTGAGGCTTGGATTGCGCTGAGGGTGAGCCTTGTCGCAGCGAGTGCATCCGAGGTGATTCTAGCGGAGCTGATACGACGCATTCGGGACCACATGGCCAACGACGAGAGCGAGAGAGCGCGCGGGGGAGGCTCTAAAGTAAGAATCAAGGCATTTTCCGATCCGCACTCCCCGCGTTCAAGGCACTGAGAGACTTTGAATGGATCGGTTACCCCGAGATGCGGGTAGAGATGGTCCAGACCATCCTCGCCAGCCATCCGCATCTCCACGGCCTCGGGCTCATGTGCGTCTTTCCCTCCGTCCCTCCTCTCTCCTTGGTTATCCCATTTTTATTAACTCTTCTCACAGCGGCTGGCACTTCGACGCCATCGGCGTCTCCTCCTTCCCCTCCCTCCGCAAATTCACCCTCCGCGCCGAGGACGACGACGGCTTCGCCCCCATGGCCGAGATCCGCGCCGTCCTCGACCACAACGCGCGCACCCTCCGGCACCTCGTCCTCGGCGCCTACCTCGCGCGGCACCACTCCTGGGACCCGTCTTCCAGAGCAGCGTCATCCGCACCCTCACGCACCTCGACCTCGTCGACACGCGCATCAGCGGGCTGGTGCTCGGGCGCGTCGCACACGCGGCCGCGCTGGTGAGCCTGACGCTGCACGGGACGTTCGAGGACGCCAAGGGTGCGACCGTCATCTTCGCGGGGGACCATGTCTTGGACGAGGGCGAGAGCGGGGGGCGACAGCACACGCTGCTCCCGCACCTGCACTCGTTCCGGTTTCTCTTGGTAGGGCACGACGACCAGCACCCGCTGTACGCCGCCGTGGCGGCGTTCCTCGCGCACCGGCCGCTGCTGCGCCGGCTCGATCTCGGGAGCTGTCCGTGGGAGCTCGTGCGGAGCCTGCTGCCGACGCTGAGTGGGCTGAAGGTGCTGGGGGTGCGGATCGCGCATTTCAATAGCGCGGCGGCGCAGGGGCTTTGGGGTGAGTGGAAATTCAATTACATTTCGAATGGGATGGCTGACGCTGGGTAGGTGCGCTGCCGCGGGGGGTGCACGCACTGCATTTGACGACCGTCGTGGCGGAGAGGGACCTGGTGAGTTGCTGTCGACGTGTTTTCTATCGCTCTCCGAGCTCGTCTTTGAAACCCTCCCTCTTGAAATCCTTTCATTCCGAGCTCAAAGCCAGCGTGGCTTTCGCACACTTGTCCTGCCTCCTTAATCACTCTCCGCCCCTCCGCCCCCCTTCGTTAACACTCTCGTTCCTTTGACCTGTCTTGTTTTGCCTTGTGCTGCCTGGTCCCGCGCGGGAGCTCGAGGCCAGCGCAGCGTCCAGCGTGCGCTTGTCCTGCCTTTTGCCGCTTCGTCCCGCGCGCATTGTCGAGCGAGGCTCTGGCGATTCGGGCAACGGCAAACCACTCGTTCGTGTCTGTACCTGCAATTTCTACTTGCATTCAAATGAAGGTCGTCATCTTGGCAAGCACATCATGTCAAGCTCGAGTTCAAGTCCCCAACGCCTCATTTGTTTAGGTCGGCAAAATTCATACAGACACCCCAGGGCTTCATAAGACAATTAAAATGTAAAACTACAGCTGCTAAATAAATTTACCACCCAACCCCCCAACCAGCGAACGGGTCCACAGCGGCACCCGTGCCCCGCGACCTTCTTGTATGATGCAGCGCCCAGGATGTGGTGTGGACGTGTAATCGGGGCCAACGCGTACTTGAGATGCATATTTACTGTGAGTTCGATCTAGTATTGATTCGAGGATTGAGAAAGAAACGCACACCTCCGTTGTGCACGGCCCAGTCTGTCTGCGTTGTACAGTGCTAAACAAAGCAAGGCTTAGCGCCGCATTTACTTGATCATAAAGGCAGGGAATGGCCGGGCTCCTAGCGTTGGGCTTGCTGCGGAACATCACACAATACTAATACCACTCCAGGAGGACCAGCTCATCTCAGTTGAACGCCGAGGTACGGATGGCCACAGAGAAATAAGGGATGAAGAGGCCATCTTTCTTTTCCCGGGTCTCTCTTCACTGCCGTGTCGGGTGAATGCTGCTGATCGGGAATCACCGAGATCACTGCATCAGCGATGCCGATGCAGACTCCGTCATGTCTGTATAGTGCACAGCCCACACATGCCCTCAAGTCAATTATCTTGACCCAAAAACCCCATAGATTCCTATACTGTACTTTTTCCTTCAAATCGGTAGTCCACGCGTCACGCACCCATCTGTCGATCACGAAATTCGGTCGGGGTCACGAGCCACTCGGGCCTCTGTCGGACCTCCAAGCGGTCATGCAGGTCCCCAAACTGCCCAAAAAGTGCAAAAAAGAGGAAATTTTCGGTTCAAATGCCGAAATTTTGGGGGTGTCACGCAAAAATTCGGCGGCTGCCAAAATATCGAATAGGTAAATTGGGTCACGCGTCACACCCCCTGTCGATTTGAATGAAAAAGTACAGTAGTTGGATTCAACCAATAGACACTGACATGCCTGCCGACCGACTAGGCACGAGCTTAACAATAAAAGTAAGCTACACAAAGTAGGGCGGTAGAAACAAATAAAATGTGAGTGTTTTAAAATAGTCTAGTGCCGTGACACGAGACCAAGTGGCCGAGAGATGCGATGGCGAAGGCGAAGATGTGGAAGCGAGGACGGAGGCGATGGCGAGGATGACTGCGAGACGGCGAGAGCGAGGCGAGAGCAGGAGCGAGAGCGAGAGCGAAGGTGTGGGATGAACTTCAGCAGTGCACAGTGGGCAGTCAAAAGCTGGGGTTGTATTGAGAGTAAGTTAGGTATTTATACAGAGAGAGAGCAGAGAAAATGGAGTAAAGATAAATATCAGTACAATAGTCGGCCGGAACCAAGAGACACAGGAACAACAGAAACACAATAGTAGAGAATCAGCATTAGCCAAGAAGATGATAGTTACAGCGAGATTGAGGGTTGAACAAAAAAAGAAATGAAGTATGTAATGAAGTAAATATCAAGGGGAGTGTTGTACAGTGTGATATGAACATCAAACGCTCGAATGGACCCAGTGTCGGTGGGTACGGTGATAAGCCAGTAATTGGGCCATGGTTAGATACACGTAATTTTGCGTGTTTCTGATCGTGCTCGTTGGCTGAAACTGTTGTTTCTATGCAACAGTACTGGTTCCTGGTAGCTGTTGGGCGAACCACAGAGAAACGGGTGGATGTTCTAAGGAATTAGAACGTCCATTGGCTAGTCTCGCCCTGAAAACTGTAAGGGAAACGTGCAGCCAGATAATAAGTCAAGGGACTTCTTTTGACTTGTTTCCAACATTCACTTAAACAACGGAAACAGGTCAAAGGAACGGGAGTTGGCAATGTGTTGTGTTGTGTTGAGACGCTAGGGGAGACGTGTTCGGTCACGAGTGTTTCGGTTGCCAGAGTTGCCGGTTTCCATCGGATGCGGATACACCGAAACAGGTGGCCGGCTATTCTGTGGATCCGGATCACAACTCTAAAGGTGTTTCTAAGGTTCTTTCTCAAGAACCCTTTCTGGGAAACCCTAGAGAAACGGGTATCTACTGAGACCTACAAAGGAGTACTATCAAGTTCCGTACTTGGAACCAAGGGGAAACTTGAGTTGAAGTAGAAACAGGTCGAACGAGATGCAGTGCCGATCTATTGGTGATCGACACACCCTCTGAATAATACAGGGGTGCTGCTGACGGGTTCCTGCCTCGTAATTGGCAAGGGAACATGGCTGTGCTCACAGTTGGGAACCAATGGGAGGCGACGCTTGGAAGAACAACCGACGGAAACACAGTTAAAGAGACGGATAAACGGACTTTTGACTCATTGGGATTGTGTTTTGGGCTTTGTAACAGTGTCTTGGCGGTTGTATAAGTATCCGAGGGTGTTTCTACGATGGACACAGCATCTTCCCCCGAACTAGTAGGCTATACGCTTGCGCATTGGGTTGATCTGGGATCCTCGATGAACGCACTCTTATAGAGTAGCACTATTAGTCGAAATCTTAATTGTTTCTGAATCATATATTATTCTGGAAACGCACTTGGGCTTTGCCTGGAAACTGTCTGAACTCTGAGAATCTGTTGGATCTGGGACTCTGTTGAAAGAAACATTATTGTTGTTGTTTGCGGAGCGGGTTTCAGAAAGTACCGTCAAGGGAAAACTTTGGAAACGTGACTGCTGGTGTTGCTCAGAAAGTACCTCTTTAGGGAAAGCTCTGTGAACGTTCTTGGCCTATAAACTAGGGGCCTTACTTGAGTCTACGGGACTACTTTAAACTTGTTTCTCTGTCGCTTGGACACACACACACGCTGCAAAGCTATAAATCTACCTTGTTTGGAAACAACGTTTCCACTGTGTCTAGAAACACGTTCTACGCAGTTTGCTCTATTATCTCTTTGAGATACCAAACCTCTCCCTACAACCTTTACAAGGCCCTGTACTAGGGGCTGTAACTCGTCGGGATCTTTGGAAACGTGCATATATTGCCGTTTGATTTGTTTGTTGGTTGTTGGAACAGTCTCTGGACTGTTTCTGTGCCGCTCTCGAGTCAAGTGGGGTTATTTGTGTGTTTCTTATATAGGTTCTGAGCACATCAATCAACGGCGTGGGTGAGACCCGGTGTTGCGTATACGAAAAATGCCGAATCTTGACAAGGTATTCGTTGACGACTAATCCGTTGATCCGATAGGCGGTGATTCGGGCTTGGCCCGCAAGCGACCGTGACAACACTTCTGGGGCTTGCAACTGCTGAGGGAAAACAAAAAATTAGTGGAAAAAAGAAAGGCAATGTGCAGGACTCGAACTGGCGAAATCTTCGAAGATTACATACACGCTAAATTCATTAGATCGGTCCCTAAAAAAGCCTTCAAAAATCTAATAAGCACAGCTCCTATTTTCGTTCCACGGATAGATGCACTGACTTACTTTCATGTTGTCAAAAATCCGGTGTCGATTGATCAAAAGAACGAGTCTTTATTACATAAAGTACTCGTAATCCGTAACGTGAAACATTTCAACATGACAGGAAAGAGTCAGCTAAGTACATACACCGATGGGAGCTGTGGAACCAAAAATGCAACGCAAGCATTGTTGCAGTCTCATTCAACACGAGAGTGATAAAAGTAACTTATTGGAGCGAACTTAAACTTTGATGGCCCTTGGGCTGGGTGTGCTGAACTTTACTTAACTTGACTTAACTTTTCTCACACTTAGCGAAACTAACTTATTGTCAGCTTACTTATATGGTTCAGAAGTTAGAATGCACTGCACAACAGTTATATTGGAAGTTACCCACAGTGTTTCCCACCTTCAATCCTGCAGTTTGAGTTCTATACACTCAAATTGCCCGGATATATCCCCATGTGTATGCTGTTCTGCCAGTCAGGACTGTAAAGGTGAAGCCTCAGGCCTGATATTTGGTCTGCCATTGCTCGGTGAATATTAAACAATGCTCACAATCTTCCCAGTATATGTTGCCTCCAAAATAATATGTGATGATAATAGCAAAGATATTGGATGTGTTGACACAGCGCAGTGCGAAGTTGATAAGTTAGTCAAGAAGTTAGTTGGGCGAACACACTGCTCACAGCTAGAAGAATATTCAACTTGGACACTTGGGGAGATGTGGGTAAAGTATACCGAGGAATGTGACCCAAGAATGACAGCCGGAATGTTGACTCGTAAGTCTCGACACCAGAAAATCCACAGGCGACAGTTCTATGGACAGCTTGGGATAAATTAGGGCTCCAATTCATCCGTTACAGCTAAAGTCGGAACTGAAGGCGCGGATGAAAATTTCTTGTTTTGTAATGTTTTCAAAGAATTGTAAATATCTCGATCAGTTTTGCACCGATTCACATAGAAACTAGATAGATATGCTCAGCGAATTCATGCGCAATTAGTGACAGAGAGGAAATTTCGAAAATATTATGTATTAGGTAATCTGCTTTTTCATGGCATTTTCACGCAAAATACTGTTTTTGTATGCCTAGAACATGTCACAGGGACCTAAAATTTTGTGAGGAGCGATATTCATACCAAGGGAAGGATGTGACAGAGCCAGAACTACACATAAACTTATTCCAGTTCTTCTAGCTGCATTGGAGGCATTCAGCATTTTCTTGCATCTGAAGATCCTGTGAGAATCACACTTGTCTGGGCATTTCATGTGGTTTGGCTCTGTCACATACTTAGCTAAGTACATACGTCGTTCCACACAAGATATTGTGCCCCTGGGACATGTTCCAGACATCTGAAAACACAGTTATCTAATACGTAATATTTTCGAAAATTCCTCTCTGTCACTAATTGCGCATGAGTTCACTGAGTATATCTATCTAGTTTCTATGCAAATCGGTGCAAAACTGACCGAAGATATTTCCAATTCTTTGAAAACCTTCCAAAGCAAGAAATTTTTATCCGCACCTTCGGTTCTGACTTTAGCTGTAAACGGGACAGCCGTCGAAAAAACAGCCGTTTTTTTCGACGGGACGAGATGTACCTGTTCATCGGGGGTAGACCAGAAATATCGAGACGGACGGGTCCCGTCCGTCCCGGCCGTAACGGCCGTTTGACGGGTAGCTTGTTGACTTACAGCCATTTGCGGAACTTAGGGCGCGGGCCTTTTTTTTTCTCATTTCACGGATTTCAGCAAGTCACCCGCCCTGAGCTCAATTCTAATCGGATCGCCTCGACAGTAGACACGTTAGAATTACATTGAAAATCCGCAGTCAACGCAATACCGGTATTTTTGATGCCATCAAACAATGAAATTTCTGGTGAAAAATCTGTGATTTCAGCAAGTCACCTGTAGCACTAGAAGTACTGCTCGGATTAACCTAGTTTTTGGAAATGTGGTGTGCATCTATACACCCTAGTCAATGGAAACTTCGGTTTGATAATATTCAAAGTAACTGTTCTCCATTGTGCACTTTGTTGAAATGGTTATTCTCCTCCTCTAGAAATAGAGCACTCAAAGCGGATTTGGCTATGAACACATGTAAAATCATTATGGTTGACCAGAGTGTATATATACACTCAACATATCCAGAAACAAATTAATCAGAGCAGTACTTTAAATGCTACAGGTGACTTGCTGAAAGCACAGATTTTTCGGCAGAAATCTCATTGTCTGATGGCATCTAAAATACGGGTATTGCGTTGACTGCGGATTTTCAATGTGATTCTAACGCGCCCACTCTCGAGGCGATCCAATCAGAATTGAGCTCAGGGCGGGTGACTTGCTGAAAATTCGTGAAATGAGAAAAAAACGGCCCGTGCCCTAAGTTCCGCAAACGGCTGTAAAAAGGAAATTTCAGATGGTGCAGTTCGAGTTCATATTCCTCTCAACGCCAAGCACTTGAAGGCAAGAGAATGGAAAAAGAATGGCATTAATTCGAGTGAGCTACGGTATCACTACGAATATTGCGCTAGAAATCGTCTCCCATTTCTTTTTTTAAGTGCTGCGCGGGCTACACGCAATCTGGCCTCGACGAACATCAACGTCTGAATGGTTTCGGCTTTAGGCTGGCTCGACGAAGGCCAGTGGTGTCGCGTCCTCCCGAAAAAAATCCGCTCAACAGCGACAGCGGAACCTTTCATCCAATTAGAACTTCACAATATTAGTGCGTATGAAGAGCCACCACACACCGGGAATACACAAGGTATTACGGGCCAGGAGGTATAGGTTGGGAAATTGCTTACGGCGACTATACCACCAGTGGAGTGGATCAATATTCCACAACTCGGGAACAGCGGTGAGTCGAAAATAATCCGCGAGCTCATTTGCAGTTGCCGCGGACGCGAACTTGCTATAGCGACTAGTGAAATCGATTTTCTGAGGCGACCTCGGCGGGGCATCGTTGACAACGGGCTCTTCCGCAGTGGTTCTTGAGGCGTATACAGCATCAAAATGCGTGAAGCGCGTCCTTGGCGACGTCGAGATCGACAAGGAGTTCATGATCGTTTGCGTAGTCAGCTTAAGACTGTTGTAAGATATCCGAGGATTCAGCACTAATTAACTGCCGGTCAGATCTGGACAAAAGCGAAAGCAATAAAAAAATCAAACATGTGGCCCAGGAGTAATATCGCGACTTATCAAACTTGGTGAAGTAATCACTCAGCTTGACGTGAGCTTTGACCAGACCCTGGCGTAAGACGGGATCAGCAGTAGCCGGCAACTTGGCGAGCTCTTTTATGAGATGAGATTGGATGCCAAGGAAGATTGTATGGGTAGACGAAAGCATCGGCTGTTTTGTCGCCGACATTTGAGTTGTTGCGTCGCGGACGGCAATAAGCCAGTCGGAGACCAACTTGAGAGCAGCCCAGTCGCCATTTGAGAGCCCTGTGTACGCAGCTCTTCGTCTTTCACAACGTAGTTGAAGATGGCCCTACGAAATTGTAATGCCCGCCTTGAAGAAATTCATGTCAAAATCACGGGTCGAGTGCCATTCGAACTTATGGAGCATTTGGTGAGACGAAGACCACCGAGTCTTGACGTCAAGAATAGCATGAGCCCCTTCTCGTCGTTGGTATTCAGCTTGCGAACGGATACTGGCGTGGGAGACGCGGCAGCGAGTTCTTTCTGCTCATTGTGCCCAGGCCGAAACCTCCTTTGCCACGTCTTTCGCCTCTGCGGGCTTGATCTAATGTGTCCGACGAGCTTAAGGGTGGGTTGGGGGTGAGTCGAAGGCCAAGAGACAACCAGAAAGCTAACGCGCCTGGCAAAAGTTTACTTCGGGGTGGATCCTCATACCTGACGAGGTTTTGCGCCATCGTGCAATGCAAAAAAATGCCCAGCAGAGTCTGGCCTAAATACTTCCACGGAATCATTTTAATCACATCCCTTGCACCGTAACCCTCATAACCATGTTTTGGGTGTCTCAGATTTGCAAAAACCTCAAACACGGACCTCACAATTTATTCCACGAATCGCCTGTTTGGGGTTCGTATAAAATTCATGGTGTTGGCAGACGGGTACATTGGTATCCAGGCCCAGCGGGGGGACCTTATGTCGCCACACGGCGGCGTATGTACCTGCAGGGTAGACGGCCACTCAAGTGTATGGTAAACGGTCTCTTCGTATAGATTTTATCTTTTTCCTTCTAGTTATAGTAAGGTACTCGTACCTATCCTTTTAGTTACACTCAGGCACTCGGTTTTCGGTATATAATCTTTGTATTTGAGTCTCAGTCGCCTCACAGATGCGGATTGGATGCAGATACAAGGTTTGCTTGGGCATGTAAGTATTGCGAGCGCGGAGCCATTCGAGTAACTTTGAGCTAGGGTGAGTGCGGTGTTGGAATTCAAGGCCAGAGACTCCAATATTAGCAGGGAACCCGTTGCAAACGCGCAGGGAATTCTTCGCTATCTACAGTACATATATATTACTTTGCTGTAATTAAGGTACAAATTAAGTCTGTCAGGTACAGGTACGGGCACAGGAATGAACGGCAGGGACCTGGTAACAAAGTGCGCCACAGAGGCAGTGCGCGCACATAACTCGTAACTCCAACACGCGGCCAACGAGCGGTGATGCTTGCGTCGATAATCAGTCCGCTCTGCCGCGCAGCATGGAGTACTGTACACAGCAGTTTGGCGCCCTCCTGCACTTGGCACACGTCATTTTCGCCTGCCTTAGAGACCCTCAGACCCTTCAAACGGGCGGGCACGGATACCCCGTCAACGGGTTAACCCGTCCCGTCGCAGCACGAGCCTCGGCCCTCAGACGGACAGGTAAAAACCAGGCCGTCCCCGTCCGTCGACCCGTCAAAAAGGCGGACGGGTTGGAGCCCTAGGATAAATCAAGGACAACACATTGTGTACTCACCATAACTGTATCTCCCATGCAAATGGTGGCAAAGTTGGCAATTTCTGCTGCGGCCGCAATGGTGAAAAGAGTACATAGAATGTAAGAGCGGTATAGCCTTCTGCTGACAGGAGAACCGCGCGTAAGAAGGAAAAGATGTTTAGGCGCCAATGCTACGCGACAGGATGGGCTATATCAGTCTCCGGTGAGACCACGTACCGCGGTACAACAGAGTAGGAGAGCGATTATAAAGATCAGAAAGACAAAGTTCCAGCGTAGCTAGGTGGAATCTTGGGCTCCGATCCGTTCCCGTTCGCGGCGGGTCGACGGCCTGTCGCGACGGCTTCCGTTCCGTCCGTAGACCTTTGTGCCTGCTTTGTAAACGGACGGGTTCACCCGTTTAAACGGGACCCGTATCCGTCCGTAAACGGGCAAACGGGTTGATGGTGGCCCATGGGGAATCAGTGGCCGACCTTCAACGGAATTACCGCAAATAGCATCGGCTGGCGATGATCTCGGAACTATCTGAACGGCGACCTCATCTTAATGCATAGTCGCCGCCATGCCTGAACGCCACCGCCTAATTCCACTTACCCTCGACTTGATTTCCCTGGGTTCTTCCTTTCTGAGGTTTCCCTTCTCCGCTCGACTCTCACACCCTTTTGGTTTAATTTCTACGTGCTCTGGACCATTGTTCACGGCCGACAATGTATTTAAAACTTTACTATAAATTCTACCTAGTTCAACTGCAAAATATTATTGCACAAGAACTATATCCAATCTCGTCATGTATGATAACCGTAGCCCGGGAAAACCTTTACCTGGTACCATATTCTTTTCAATTCTTCACCATCTGCTAAGCAGCTGCCAGCTTGGGGTACACTTTTTCCATCTCGCCCAGAGGCCGTTGCCTCAAAATGCTTAAAGTGGTTTGCTCTCATTCTCATGCTCTTCCTCCTTCCATTACTTGGTGGCTCTCTTGCTATGCTAACACTTGGCGCTCACTTGGGAATTTACGGTCACAAGAATCCACATCAGCTGGCATACTTTGAAATTTGCTCAAGGTCTGCAAATGTCTTCTTCAAAGAACCATGAAGGATCAGTGTAATTTTGAATTCCTTCCCATGTTGTCATTGCCTCGATTATATTACTGCCACGCCAAAGTCCCAAAAAGGAAAACCAATCACCCGTCGAAACGGCTGTAACGGGTTCGACGGACAGAACCCGTCCGTCAGCTACTCTCGGAATTGCCATCGACGGATGGGTAGGCCCGCACGTGGCCAGAAAACGGCTGTTTTTTCGACCGCCGTTCCGTTAAACGGACGGCTCGGAGCCCTAGTGGAATCGTCAGGACTCTGGCATCCCGAATTTCGAATGCAGATGTTGACCAAGAAGAATGTGAGAATAATCCCGTAGTGCAGCGTCTCCACGAGTACCGCTGCCATGCTCACGGCCAGAATTGAAGGGAGGAACTGTTCGATTGGTCTAATTAGATTTCCCCGAAAGGAAATTTAAGCGATGTTTGCCGGAAGCAGCCGACAGGCCTTGTTCTAAAGTCTTCATCCATCGCAGCATTTCCTTGAGCAAGCCATAACATTTGCCGACCCGCATTCTCATAATTGTTCCTATCCATGCAAATTTTGTTGAAATTTTGTCTGATTTTTTGGGCCGTTATCCATCGAGGGATAGCCAGATCACTAGAAATTGCGCCCCTTCGTCGCAACACCCTTGAAGACCTTCAAAAATACATGGATATCACCTCAAGAAGGTTCATGGATAAGTTTGTGAGTCATAGAAACCCCGAGCAGTCATTGTCGACTTCATCTTCAACCTCAGTGTGTTTATTTTCTCTTTACTGGGCGGAGTTTCAATTCTGATACCTCTCGGCTTTCGGCACAAAAGCCAGGCTCATCTCGAATGCAACGAATTCGAACAGGTACAGCCATAAACATCAGTGGCATGGCTGGGATGAAAATCATAGTGTCCAGGGTAGTTTCCCTTCCCACCTCCTCGTCTTAGACTACTCTTAGCACCGCTATCCTCAAAATCTTCTCGACCCTGCCGTTCAAGGCGGTCCCCGAGGGACGTTATCTGCTCTTCAGTTTTTGATTCATGATTACCCTGAAAAACACTAATGTAAGGCAGAAACAATCCTTGAAATTGGCTGCAAGAGCTCATACAGTAGGAAACATCGAACCCGCCTCTGCTATGTGTCGGCTTGCCTTGCTATCAACCGCGCACAGGAGCGGCAGGAATTACCCGTGACACCCGGCGGACATCACCAGAAAAGGACTAGAGTGCCATAATTTGATGGGATCTAATTAGACCAATCGAACTACGACTCGAATTGAAGGACCGTTCATGCTGTATCGGCCGGATGTCGTAACGGAGGCAAAATGGAGGTCTTGGCAATTGGGAGCCGACGGCGATCATAAAGCAAGCGCAGGGACATCGGTGAATGCCGAGACACAGCGTCAGAGGTCAGGGTCTAGGTCATCAAATAGTTCTCAGAGGCTCCGCCCGATTCGCTTTGGTGATTTCCAAGTGATTTCTAACACCATATCTATCGAGAACCCGCGAACATGTTTATGTAACCTTCACTCCGGCAGAATTCAACTCGAAGACGAATCAAGTTCAATAAGAAAAAATAGAAACAGTGCACACCCCATCGCCAACTGAATATAAGAAACTGGTTACAGAGCACGAATCTATCCCTGGAATAGTACAATATTATTCGGGCTCAGCGCGATTGTTTATCCTGAGAAAAAAGTTCGAGTTGCCTGGGTGGAAAGACTTTGTCCGCCGCTCGCAATTGAATACGTACACCAATACAAATCCTCCAAGGAGAAGCAAGGCCGATTTATTGGCTGGTAACAAATTGGTGAAATACATTGCCGATTTGCTCCGAATGTATCGAAATCCGGCAAACACCGAGCCTCAAATGCTGTCGCCGTCAACTGTCAAGAAACTCCATTCTTGTCAGGGGTGCTCTCCCAGGTACTCGGGAGATAAGCGATTGGTCGGTAGACTGCGGACATGTCTGATCGTGCAATATCTCGCAGTTAAAATGAGATGATTTGGGTTTGCGGGTATGATCTATACACGGCTCCTTTTCTTCAAGGTCTTAATATCCCAGGTTCCTTCTTTTGCTTCTTCAATGTCTTCCGGCCATGAGCACTTGCTAGCGCTTATAGCGTGCGTCATATCTTCTGTGGATTTTCTTTATACTTTTTCTTACTGATTTTGCCCTCGCTTTGCAGAGATGTCACTTTCGGTGTCTCCATACCCGGGGTCGCACTGAGCGTATTGCTCCTCATAACCATAGCGTACCTACGCTGGAATAATTGCTCTCGACCCTACCTCAATCGCGTCAGCTTCCGACTACTCACATATGCGCTAGTAGCAAAGTAGTCGTGGGATACCATCCCGTATGCTCGCCCTGACGCCGTCCTCTTTAGTGGTGCCCTTGGGTCGCTCATGTTCACCAAAGAAAGGAAGGAAGGTGTGAGCTGCATGTTTTTTGCCTTCGTAGGTGTGGTGCGTGCCATTCGGCGCTTCTCTCCGAATTCGATTTCACACATTGTCTTCATATTAGGTGGGGCCTATGTTCTCGGCGTGTATGTTCTGCTGCATAGCACTCAATCTGCCGTTCGTCGTGCCTCCTTCGTCTTTCCCTCCTCATCCGTGACGCATTTATAGACTTGTTATTGTGTTCGGTGTAAATGGGAACAAAATGGAGAAATTCTATGTTATCGGTTCGGTGATCTTGTGCTTAGCATGCAATATCCCACCCTTGGCATATGGCAAACTTGGGTAAGAATTACTCAAATTTCAAAGTTACCGTCATTGACATTAGTTTATAGTTGGTACGCCGTGAACGGGACCTGTTGGTTCCGAGATCCTTCACCATCGAGCCAGCTACGCTGGCTGGTGGGTGCACAATCAGTGTGGATGGTCTTAATGTCAACCGTGGAGATCATCTCCTTCTTAATCATCGTTATCTTTATGATACGGCATGAGGTCTTTTTTCTAATCATCATTCCGTTGGTTCTTAGAGCTTACTCGAACTCGCTCGGCAGGCAAGAATACAACATCTCCGGGCAGACGCCTTGTCTCGCGGCGCTACTGCCTGCATGACGTTAGAGTCGAGCCGTCCTGCACATCCTATTGTGCGGTATCGTCCGATGATCCTACGTATCGGTAAGTAAGGTTTCTGGGGATCCTTACTCCGTTTTGACTTGCTCATTTAGGATTGTATCCGATTTTCTCTTGCTTCTTCAGCGTCACGGCTTGCAGTTTTGGTGTCTACAACGTTTTACACGTACAGTCGATGACTGATCTCGTGCGCCTATCATGTACAATCAACATCAACACACACTAACTTTGCCTCTTCAGAGCTTCAAACTGCGAATATTGGGTCCGTTCCCTTATCTCTCTGCATTTTACTGTATCTCATCTATCAAACCAGATACGATGATCACCACGCTGCGCCCCCTTCTATACGCCCTTCTCGCTAGCACAGACCCCGTACGTATTCTTGCTTTCGAAAATAAACCCAGATAACTGAATTTGATTTTTATTCTAGTCATTACTTCGTGCAATCCGCTCTCTATATCCAAATTCATCACCACAACCATCATCATCATCATCATCATCTCCTCCTTCTCAGCTTACACTTCCAACTTTGAATCTGACCGCCCCATCGAGTTCCTGCACCACAGATTCGCCACATTTCGTCCGATAAGTGGGGCAAGACGATTAGCGTGAAGCAAGACGCGGCAGCGTGCTCACGTGACAACCACAACCAACCTACAACATCAGAGGACGAGGCTTCCAGAAAGAACACGATAATGTCGCGCTCCAAATATAGGTTTCACTCTTTTCTGTTTCTTTATTTTTGGGCTTTGATACTCGGAATTGTACATAGGAATTGTGAAACGTAAAGCAAGATAATTATGCGAGTCCACACTATATTTATGCGTGCAGACACATCTCTATAATATACAAGCGGTCGCCGGCGCTTTGCGCCGGCTCCCACCTGCTGGATGTAACTAAAATAAGAACAAGCGCTCGCCGGCGCTTCGCGCCGGCTGCCACTTTATAAATAAGTGATGCATGTCAGATGACCACAGAAGTTTACAAATGGAGATACGGCTTCAGACAGACAGAGAGGCTTAATTTTATAAAGAGAGTGAAGTGAAGTGAAGTGAAGTGAGGTGATGTTGATCCGAGCTGCCAGAATTATAGATTACAGCTCTTTGCGGTACAACAGGCGTGGACCGCTTTTCCTTCCTTTTTGGGCATTTTGTGATCCCCGCGACTAGGACACTCGTTGCGGCCTCAATTCTCATCCGTGAGCCTTATAGGTGGGCTCATTCGAAGCGCATTTAAAATGCGCACAAAATGACCCCTTTAGATTCCCTGTCTTGCATTTTAAAGCTGCTTCTTGAGCCATGAAATCAGATTTTTGGCGACTTTTCTGAGAATTTCCCACTAGAA
This sequence comes from Mycena olivaceomarginata, assembly GCA_029378375.1. Lineage (NCBI taxonomy): Eukaryota > Fungi > Basidiomycota > Agaricomycetes > Agaricales > Mycenaceae > Mycena > Mycena olivaceomarginata. Next base: position 116,434 of record JARKIC010001396.1, read on the forward strand.
CAGCCGTTCTGCCCTCAGTTCTTTGCCTTTTTCCTTGAGTATAGGCTCAATCTCTCCGTGGTTAAAGTACGCACACAATATACCTTCCGATTTCCCGTCTTGCATTGAGAGCTGGTTCTTGAGCCATGAAATCAGATTCTTGGTGACTTTTCTGAGAATTTTCCACTAGAACAGCTGTTCTGCCCTCAGTTCTTCGCCCCTTTCCTTGATTATAGGCTCCAATCTCTCCGCGTTCAAATGAAAAGCGAACCGCAACCTCAGATTCGTTCTTCTAACCCGGAAACCTCGACTCGACACAGAAATTCCGCAATAGATCACATTTGATCAGTGGTTGGTTGAACGGCTGCCGCAGACTCGAATTTTGCTCAATTCTTCCCCCGATAGGCTCATTTTCTTCCCCTGATAAATGCGCGCAAGGCCACATCTTTGTGTTCTTCAGAATATGCCCACAGGCCATCCTCGACAGAAGTCTTCTTGCTAACCATGCTTTTCTTTGCTAAACAGCATTGAGGACCTTCTTGGATGCCCACTATCCAATATCTGTCTGGATATCGCATCTCAGGCCATTTTCCCGGATGTAATGTATACTTATATTGACCAGATGCATCCTATCTCATATTTTCCATGTATTTTCACCTAGAATGAGTGAAAAAAAGAGATTTTATGAAGTATGGGATTAGGAATTCTGAGGAGACTGTTCGCGGCGGATTTGAAACACGAATCAAATGAGAATAAAGACGAGGGAAACGATGAGGCATCGATGAGGATTCGAGACCGCATCAACTGTTTAACTGACCGCCAATCAGAAGTGATGACCCGCCGTCAATGTCGTGTCCCCGGGCATTCTATTCGGGACCAGGATCTGCACCTGTTGTACCGCAAAGGACCTGTAAGTCGCAGTGGCCCTTGGGCTTGATGTTCAGACATGGTTGGCTACAGAGCGACGGCTGTGGAACACCGCATCAGTGTGCCGAAGCTGAGCGAGCCCATGACACAGAGATGCAGGAAACATTGTGTTTGTTGAGGATGATAGTTGGTTTTCAGGCAGCCAGAAGAGCAGTGCGCGTACTGGGATGGGGTAGAGTAACAGCCGCCAGACGGGGAAAAGAAGTTGGGGGTGTAAGAAAGAAGCACAGCGCCTTTTGAGCGGAATGTTGACCGACTCTGGGAGGTCGAAAACAACAATCTTTGACGATCAGCAAGTGGGGCGCAAGGAGGTTCGTTGATACTTGCGGTCTTCCAAAGCGAATAGCCGGACAACCCTTGAACGACATCTTGAACCACGGAATTGACATTCAATACAGCTTCAGGCAGCGAGACTTTGGGTCTGAAAGAGGGTTGGGCTTACATGCTCTTGATGCTCTTGACCAGTGGGATCTGGCGGTAGGCTTGATCTATCCATCGAGAACCTGAGAGCAGCGGTTTGAGCGAAGAACAGACACTAAAAAGCGAGAATTAAGGTTGCAGCGAGGGATGATTGGGGTGGCCATGGAGAGGGGAAGGAAGGAAGAAGTATTGCGATAAAGAGGGCTCTTTTGAGGTATGTAACGCCGGCGTGGGTGTAAAGGTCGCAGCTGGCTCGCAAGCCAAGAGAGGCCTAATTTGGGTAGCTCAGAAAAAGAGGAATTTGACAGTCCGTAGTAGATCATAAGGGCACTGTGAAGAACAAAAACAGGCTAATTAAGCCTTATGGAGAAGAAACCCAACATATGCAACGTGATGGGCACCACCGAACGAGCAAAATCTTAAAGAAGGTTAATTAATGTGCCAAAGATTTGGGCGTGATGAACCAAAAGAGGGCATGAGAAGGCTTGGACACAGATGATTTTATAAAGAGAGAATATAATGGTGAACATAGATGTCAATCACGGAGATACCCATGCCCACCCATGCGGTCGTGCTACATGACACAACATGCCGCAGCGGCACCGGCGGCATTGATGCCAAGACGTGAAGACAGTTCAGCGCTAAAAAAAATGACAACAAAGAGAGGAACAAACGGGCAAGACAGATCAAGCAGAGGGAATGTGGGGCATAAGAAGCGGGAAAGCGGGGAACAATCAGCAGGCAAGCGAAGAACAAGCAGTGGGCAAGTGGGAACAAGCAACAGGTTGGAAACGAATTCTTGACATATAAATGCGGTGTGAATAGAAATATTTCGCCCACTTCGCTCATCCTCAAAGTCTTTAATTTTGGTCTGATGTCTGGACACGTGATTACCGGTGCTGCGAGGGGTATTCCTCCACTTGGGTTCAACTCAAAAACTGCTACTTCTGGGCATCCGCACGACCAACCTCAAAATCCATTGGTCTGCAACTGCTGTGCTCTCAATGTCGAATCTCGTGCCGGCCGTGTTGTTTCTGCTGGTTTCTGGCCCCCTCCTCTTCATCTAGGTTCTGAAACTCCCCAATGCATACCATGTTGCTTCCACTCGCTCTACCCTGCAACCTCTACCTACCTGCGACTCTGCCTTTCCCGCTTATTTCCGTCAGGATTTGTGGTTTGTTCGTGTTCGGTTGCTCACCTTGGCTGTGAATAACTCTTGGATCAAATTCAAACCTTCATATCCTGCCTGAATCTTTCCGCCGTTTCTGCCTGGTGCAAATTTCCTGCTGCAACTTCTCAGATGAATCAAATGCAAGGATTTAACATTCCGAGTCTCCTGTTTTGATCAAAGCATTCTGCTCAATTTGTCCTCGATTATCTGGTCTCTCTATTGGTTCCTTGGCTTTGCTACCTTATCGGTTAATTTCTGGATATTCTCGATTGACTACATAGCTCCTCTCTCACTGTCTTCCCCTTGATATTTCTTACAACTCCCCACAAGTTAATGATTTTGATTCCTAGTATTGTTCGCTGTCCTTTTTCATTTCTGATTGTATTGTATGTTGATAATGGATTTGATTTCTATGAATCTTTTCTTGCGATCCTTCCTATTGCCGGAGCGAAGCGGTGGCTCATCTTGTACGCCCTTGAGTAGTCAGACTGTGATCAGTCACGAGTCCAGGTCACCCGCGAGTACCTGCAGGTTGACCCATGGGAATACCTGCGGGTTGACCCGCGGGTCAGGTACCTGTTTCCCACGGGGCTCTTAGTCACGCTTCCCCCAGGGTAAGCGTGATGTGACACCGGCGGTTTGCTTAGTGGTTAAAAGATATGCCTTTGCTTTGCTCCGGCAGAAGTGCAGACTGCAGCGTGTTTGGCAAGCGATCATCATTTAAAAATACCACAGGCTAAATGACTGAGATATATGATGGGCCTTGGGTCGGTCGGAGAACTTGAAAGCATTATCACAAAGAAAATTTATTCGCCGGTGACCCGAGGTATCTACATAGAAAGATCTGTGCAATAAATCAAGTTTGACTGCAATGCGCTAACAGTTGTTTCAGGGCCGCAATTAGGTTACTATACGGCGGGCGGCAAATATCAGTGACTGATATCATGATTACAGATGACATGGAAAAGAAGTACTTACCACCCCTTAAAATATATCGGCCAGGGAAATTGAAGGAAAACTGACTGGAGCGCAGTGAAAACTCGGGGGCAAAACATACCAGAAAGCAGATGAAGGCCATCAAGAGTATAACACTGTAAACCTGCCGATACAATAGCACTGAGTGCGAATAAATATTAACTATCATCTGCTCACTTCGCACATGGGACCTTGGAGACTGCAATGTAAATTGCGGGGTAGGAATAGCCAGGCCATGAAACATCGACAAAACGTATGGAATCTATGAGGCTATTGAGAATTGGTTACTATTAATCTGGTAAAAAAACATGAGACACCTGCAGACGAAGGCTTTAATGAGAACAATACTACCAGTAAGTTAGCATTGAGTGCGAGAGCAGACTGACTGACCGTGTGGTGCCGACAGAACACGTCGAATCTATGAGGCCATTGAAGATAGGTTAGTATCATCTGGTAGAGCCTATCAGGGAAACCCCCGCTAGGGATTGGTAAAATGTGATGGCATGCGAAACAATGTTGTTTCATGTGATGAAGACACAATAATAAGCCTAGCTCTATTCTAAGAAGAAAGCAAAATTTATTTATGAGTCTAGATACACTAGGACAAGCATGAGTGCTACAGTAAAAAGACTTAGTATCGATGAGACAAAAATTGTCCTAGTGATCGGATCACGAATGACTAATGTTGATGACACACACCTAGGCGAGAATTCACCAAGTCGGACTTCGAGTTCACTTAAAAATCTTCGCTAGGTTCACACAATAAAAATCCAAGAAATGTTGGTGTTCATTCTAGCTATTACAAGGTAGTCTAGGAACACCGATGAGGGCTAGCAAGTATGTAAAATTGTACAAGGGCACTTTGGCCCAATGCGCAGTAGTGGTAGTTCAAAAAGAAAAAGAAAAAAAAAATCCTGGGCATGAAGCCCGCATAGTGCACAATACAAAAACCGTCAAACCGACACAGCATGAGACCCCTCCCCACCGATGACTCCTTCCATGGGCTGGGCGTCTCCAGTAGCTCGCTTGTGGGCGGCATCGCGGGATACTTGTGGGCGCAAACTGGCACAGTCCAACCGGGGTGTGAGGCGCAACCAGATTGCCAGAAGGCAAGCCGTCTGGTGACGGAGGCGGCGAGTTGGAAGCCACAGACATCGTAGTGATAGGCGGCTGCTCGAAATGGACGTGCGAGGTGCGCTGCACAGAAGAAGTCGCGGGTTTCTGCTTGGGAACCATGGACTCGTCGTCTGGTGAGGAGGCACGGTCGATGTCGGAGAGAGAAGCACCAGCGGTGTTGGTGAAGATTTGGGCGAAAGGTGCTCGGACCCGCAGAGGGCGGACATCGTCGAATGGCGCACGAAGGCATCGCAGTGGTGACGGGCATAGTAGGTGAGCCTGTTCGAGTCTGGACCAGAGGTGGTCACCGGCCGTTCGTGGCGATACGAGGCCTCCAAAGCCTTCCTGGAAGACGCCTCCGTGGCGCGGCCAGACAACACATGCAGCATCTGGATGTCCTCAGGGTCCTCGAACATCTGTTCGAGGTGCAACAAGGGCAGGACAGAAGATGGGTGGTTGAACAGCACCACAACCTTGGTACAGAGACAGTCGAAGTTGTGGGCGGTGATAAGCCTGTAATTGGGCCATGGTTAGATACACGTAATTTTGTGTGTTTCTGATCGTGCTCATTGCTGAAACTGTTGTTTCTATGCAACAGTACTGGTTCCTGGTAGCTGTTGGGCGAACCACAGAGAAATGGGTGGATGTTCTAAGGAATTAGAACGTCCATTGGCTAGTCTCGCCCTGAAAACTGTAAGGGAAACGTGCAGCCAAATGATAAGTCAAGGAACTTCTTTTGACTTGTTTCCAACATCCACTTAAGCAACGGAAACGGGTCAAAGGAATGGGAGTTGGCAATGTGTTGTGTTGTGTTGAGACGCTAAGGGAGACGTGTTTGGTCACAAGTGTTTCGGTTGCCAGAGTTGCCGGTTTCCATTGAATGCGGATACACCGAAACAGGTGGTCGGCTATTCTGAGGATCCGGATCACAACTCTAAAGGTGTTCCAGGGTTCTTTCTCGAGAACCCTTTCTGGGAAACCCTAGAGAAACGGGTATCTACCAAGACCTACAAAGGAGTATTATCAAGTTCTGTGCTTGGAACCAAGGGGAAACTTGAGTTGAAGCAGAAACTGGTCGAACGAGATACAGTGCCGATCTATTGGTGATCGACACACCCTCTGAATAATACAGGGGTGCTGCTGACGGGTTCCTGCCTCGTAATTGGCAAGGGAACATGGTGTGCTCGCAGTTGGACAAGGAACCGTTGGTGAGTTCTGCCACAGCGTCGTGTGGGACCACCTCGAGATGGGTAGCAGGATCTAGTGTTGTTTAAATCAGCACTAAGAAAAGGAGAGAGGGTAGAGGACGCACCAACGTCACGCATGGGGCGCTCCCCAGCGGGTGGAAGAGCAGCAGCATGCACCTTCGCGGCCTTGCGGGAGGAGTTGGTGTTGGGGTCTCAGCCGCACTGTAAAAAGAACAAGGAGTTAGGCAGGCAAGATGGGTAGTCATAAATCGTACCTTGGAAGACTTCTGCTCGAGTTGCTCGGTCTCCACTGAAGGCGGCCTACTTTGGGTATGCAGTTCCACCTGAGGATGTTGGTGGGAAGTCTTGCTGGAAGAATCTGGCAGGCACTCGTCGTTGAATAAGTGCTTTGCATCAGGAGTCGGTGACGCGGCAACAGACGAAGGGGCACTGTGGTAGGTCGCCTTGGGCGTGGGGTGGCTCAGCGCAGTAGGCGTTGCTGGGGTCTTGCCACTGGCGGCACCCTCCTTCTTGACATGGATGGTGCCCCTGGGCTTGGACGTGGAAGTGCTGGCAGACTTGGAGGCGCCCTCAGACTTCACCAGAGACGAAGGAGCTGGTTGGGTCTTTTGGATAGGACGATGAAACGGTGCACTAGGGTGCGGCCGTGAAATCTAATGAAATCAACTAGAGAGTGAAGCGGGCTAGTCACTAATCACAATCCAACCAAAATCAAAACAAAACACGAATCCAATCCTAATACTCGTGTGTGTATGTTCGGGGAGGTAGGGTATGTATCACCCGTCAAGAGGGTGTGCAATGGAGGAATAAGGCTTTGTTTCAATAGCAAACTATGCGGTCTGAGTACGGTTATGCAGGGTAGCAGGGACTTCACACCAACAGTATATCAAGACTCAAGTAAACCCTTGACTTTGTCCAAAGTCTTCAGTTTCCTTGTGAGCCTCAGTCCCTAGCACTAACTGGCAGCTAGCCAAGAAGCAGAATAGGTAGGCAGACTTTCGGCGGACGGACACTTGACTCATAACTCTCTTGCGAGAATGGAGGCAATCAACAAGCAGGTGCAGTTACGCAGATGGTGAGGGTGGGGCTAGTGTGCTCACGCTTACACTGCTGGCAGCCACTCTAGTTCGAGGCGTGAGTTTACATTCTAAACTGGTTCTTCACAATTGAATTGCGTGAAACCTAAGTCTAGCGGGTCTCTCCACCAAGGTTGAATGCATAACACTTATATCTGGGCAATGGTATTGTCCCGTCAATGTCCCGTGTCTTACAATCTTTATCTGTGCGTCTTCAAATCTCTGATATCTTTCCAAACAAATCTAGAGTCTACTATATTGCCCATATATCTGGGTGGATAGTTTACTGGCTAATACAGAGTACACAGCTGGCTTTTATACATTTCAGAGAGTAAAGGAGATAGATGGAATGAATAGGAACAATAAAGGGTGGGAGCCCGAGTAGTAAATGGCCAATGGCGTAGAAGACATTCTCAACCATGGGTATTATGGCCTGCTACCGGGGCTAGTCCCATGTATTTCTCTAGCACGCCATAAGACATGCTTAGTTGTCTTGGTTTCCATCTTTCTGACTGAGCAAGTTGGTCATTGCTGACTAGTCAAATCAGTCTTAGTCAAGTTCTATTCAATTTCTCTATCAGTCTGCACTTCACAAGCTCAGTGGA
>JARKIC010001397.1:0-123829 GCA_029378375.1 Mycena olivaceomarginata
CCGTCTTACCCCCAATGGAGGCAATTTAGCCAGGCGCGTTGGTACCGGACACGTTTCTACATGAACGCCGAGCAGATGTCCCCTTTTTCTCGACTGACAGGTGCTTTAATCCTTTCTATCTCAGCGAAAGCACTTAATTCATGCAGGGGACTATTTGGGTCGATGCATGGAGTGCGGTAGAAGAGGCCCGCCTAACATATATTCGCCATAATCAACACTCCGATCCCGATGAAGCCGAGTACGTCGGAACAGGCGATGAAGAACCTGTGGATGATGTTCGACTGCCATCCACTTTCGTTCATTCCCCTGCTTGGTCTGCAGCCAACATCTCAGATTGTCTTGCGCTGCGCAAAGCTTTGGACCAGTCACTCTGTTCATCACTTTCACGACCAATCCCCGCTGGCCTGAAATTGCTTCCCAACTAAAGCCCGGCCAGTCTGCAAATGATCGACCAGATCTCATTGTGCGGGTCTTTCAGCAATATCTTTCTGCCTACATTGAAAGATCTCCACACAGTCCTGGGTCCGGTTCTGTATCATATTCGAATGACTGAGTTTCAGAAGCGAGACCTCCCACATGAACACATAGCGGTCGCGCTGAAAAATGTGCCAAGATCACCTGCTGAAATTGATGCCTTTCTTAGCGCTGAGCTCCCTCGCCGGCCTGGGCCGCTCCGTGATGCTGTTAAACGCCATATGACGCACATGCACGATCCCACAAAATCATACCACAGATGCGGCTGGCCACGCGAATGCCAATACGGCTTTCCTAAGCTGGTAAAAATGGAATCCTCATTCAATGATCGCGGTTCGTTCACTGTTCGATTGAGCGTATGATTTTTTATCTCACATGTACACTAAGGATATTTTGAACATCGACGCCGTCATAGTGAAGATCAATTCACTGTTTCCCACATAGCGTGGCTTATTCTTAAATATGACTGCCACATCAATGTGGAGTTTTTCTACCGGTGTCAATCTTTTCCAATACCTCTTCAAGTACTTCTTCAAATCATTGGACCAGGCCAATTGGATGGTGCGAAAACAGCCATCCGATCCCACAACCACCACTTCTGGTCGGAAACCCGTTGATGAAATTCGAGACTATGAAAGGGGCCGATACCTATCTAGCATCGAAGCTGCAATGCGTTTGGCATCTTTCCACATTTCTGAAAAGAAACCTGGCGTCAAACGGCTTCCAATCCACCTACCTGGTCGACAGTATGGGCAAATGTCGAGGAAAAAATGGCTCTGAGTCCGATGCTACACTGTTGGTTCGATATATGTCGCGCCCGCAGCATCCTGACCTTGACAACATGACATATGTTGAATTCGGTTCTATGTGCCGACTCGAGAAGCATGACCCCGACAAAGACTTGCATCCTCTCCAGATTCTCGAGGACGAATTCCCAGGCAGACCCCGCATGAGAATTCGGTTTTACCAACCAGAGCATGTAGGAGTGTGTCGTATCCAAATGGTATATCCCAGACACGGCGATGTCTTCTATCTTCGAGCCCTCTTGCTTCATCGGAGTTCCAGAAACTGGGTGGACATGCGCACCATTGAGGGTGTTGTATACGGGACATACCCAGAAGCTGCACGCGCCATGGGGCTTTTCGACAATCGTGATGAAGGCATTATGGCCTTCGAAGAATTGTTGGATTCGGGTGCACCACCAGCCCAACTGCGGTGGATATTCGCCGTTCTTGCAGTGGAGGGAAGTCCAGCGTTGATAATTTGGGAGGCTCACGAGGACGCACTGAGCGCAGATATCAAAGATCGCATGTTGCGAGTAACCACATCACCGCCTCCATATCTGGTGAGAAACGAAGTTTTGCTCGCCCTTCAATCTCTGTTGCAGGGTCTCGGAAAGTCTTTAGCGTAGATTGGGCTCCCAGAGCCGGCAGAGCGCGAGCAGGAGGTAAATGCTGAGCGTCTTCGGTGGGGCGGTGATCCCACTGATCTTTGCGTGTTCAAAGATGGATTAACACCTGAACAGGTAAAGAGTCCAATTTTTTTATTGTACCTGCGCTGATTGAGAGCTTCAAAGAGAGTGGTTTACGATCGTATTATGCATGTTGCAACAAAGGAGAATCCCCTACCCATCCATGTTGATGGTCGCGCTGGACGTGGAAAGACCTACGTCCTCTATCCAGTTATTGGCGCCTTACGAAAATTGGACGAGATCGTGTTGCTATCAGCGTCGTCCGCCTTTGCCGCCAAAAACCACCCCGGTGGCCGAACAACTCACTATCTTTATGGAATCCCGGTGGACGAATACAACCCCCATCTCAAATCTTCTGTTGGACCCCAAAGTGACCGTGCAAGACTCCTTGCTGCCAAATGCCATGTCATTGACGAGATCGGAGGCCTCCATTTCAAGGCATTTGACTGCGCAGATCGTCTCATGCGGTCTTTGACGGGATCAAACCGCGTTTGGGGTGGCTGTATGCTAATTACGGTCGGAGACCTTTCGCCAGGTACGTACACGTGATGCCAGCAGCCGTGCCCTAACGCAGAGGTTGAATGTTTGCTAGGTTGCACCAGTGGTTCGCTTTGGAGGTCGAACCGCCATCTGCAAGGCTTCTATACGGACTCAACCAATATTCCGCCACTTCGAGATTTTAAGACTCGAGAAGTCAATCCGTCAACAATCAGACTTGGCCTTTTCTTCTTTTCTCGATGCAATTGGTGATGATCATCTCCACGATTCAGTTGATCTCGCCCGTCTACAGCACACCCAATCCATTGAATGCTTCATCAACTTTGTGTTTCCTCCAAGTGTTGTTGCGGACCCAGCCATCTGCATCACACGAGCCATCCTCAGCCCTTTCAACGCATTTGTAGATGTGTTCAATGCGACCATTCTACGTACCGTCCCTGGTGATTCCCATTGCTATGCAAGCAGCGACTCGATTGAGGGCAGCGGCGATGGTCCCGACGAGGGGTTTTTTTCCGACCCCGAGTTTTTGAATTCACTGCACGAACCAGGAATACCTCCGCACGAATTGATTCTCAAGATCGGGGCCATTTGCAGACTCACTCGCAATTTCGACGCTTCCCGCGGTCTGACCAAGAATACTCGGGTCATTGTGCGGAAGCTTTTACGACATTCGGTAGAAGTTGAAAACTATTTCCTCAATAGTTGCCGGTAAAGTCGTGGATCCCGTACGTCCCACCTGGAAAATTATTCATTCACCCATTGATTCATTTTCAGATACAACTTCATATCCCTCGCATCAATAGCCATTTCAACCCCACGGCTTCGAGTTTACGGTTCTACGAAAGCAGATCCCTCTTTCTTTGTCCTATGCGACCACATTTAATGGATGTCAAGGTCTAACCGTTCAGAAGTTGGGACTTGATTTGCGAAAACAGGTATTCTCCCATGGACAACTGTACTCGGCAATGACTCGCGGCCCTAACTCTGAAAATGTTTTAATTCTCAAATACGAAGATGATACGTCTACATGTACCACGAATATTGTCTGGGAAGAACTGCTTTTGTAAATTACGGAGAACTTTTCATGCAGCGCCGCAATTATCACCTGTTTATTATCACTATCACCCAGCAACTGTTTGGTGTCCCCAAATTCGGCCCATGTTGGAGGAGATACTGGGCCGCGAAGCAGCCACTTTAGCCATTAAAAATGGAGAGACAACACGGGGCGCCGTAGAACCGCTTGGCATCATCATCATCATCACCACCCTCTTTATAAAATTATGTGTGTCCGTCCGAAGCCTTTTTAAACCCCAGTTTTAATCTATCATTCCGGCAGCTCAGATCAACATTCTTATTTTAGTTACGTCCGGCAAGTGGGAGCCGGCGCGAAGCGCCGGCGAGCGCTTGTAAGTTCTAAACTCGATTATAATGAATGAACACATTGGTGCAAGCATTACAACAAATGGTGGGGCATGCTGTCCTCAGGATCCGGATGCGACTGTTAATTGCACTTTTGAGCAGCTCCAGGACCTCCTCACGTTTCAGGCTCTTCATCGTTGTCGGAATGCTCGAGGCTGAGGATTCCTGTGACACCGGGTCCTTGATTGCGTGTTGCCTGTGCCATTCCAGCTGAAGCTTGAGGTTTGGGACTGTACTGTAGTCAGGGTGTCGCCGGGAAAGGCTTCTCTGGCTGTCGACGTCCTCAACTGAGGTAAATGGAGTGACTTGGGGGCGATTTCGATTGTGCCTGTCTTGACTTTTCGCTCGTTCCCCGCCAAAGTCCTGTTGTTTGGCAGAGGTGAGCCGTCGTTCACCTGACAGGCGGAAAGCTCTGGGCACATGGGAAGATACTGTAGAGAATCCGCGGCTGATGCTCTGGGGCTCGGAGCTTCTATCTTGTAATGACTCAACGATCAATGACTCCTGTGTGCTTCCTTCATTTCTGCTCCAAATCCAACGGACCTCGAAGTTCCTTACCCTGCTCTCGGACCAGCACTCGGCCTGCTCAAAATTGTCCTTCCTTGGGGATGGAGTGCGAAGCACTTCACCGGTTGCAGTCAACACAACCTCTCTCATTGGACTGACGGCCTCGGGATATAGAATGTCTGTGACTTCTTCTAGAAGTGATCGCGCTGTCTTGTAATCCTCTAGCTCTGGGTATATAAAGTCAATTGAGGCTCAATACTGGCTGAGAAGCGTCCTACCAGCAGATCTCGAGCACTTCACCAGCGCCTCCAACCTCCCACGGGTGAAACGCATAACCTCGTCCCGCTGTTCCAATGCCTCGAGAAGCTCTGTTTCGCGCCGCAGGAAGGCATCCTTTGTCTCCTTCTGCTTCGATTGAATAATCTCATACATTTCCGCTTCTCGACGCTGGTAATGATGGATCTTCCAATTCAGGGATTGAATTTCGGCATCTTTATACTCTTTCAGCTTATTCAGTGCCTGAATAAGTTCCATTTCACGCTGACAAAGGGAGTAAATTTCGGCGTCCTTATTACGTATTGCGTCTTGGAATGCCAGTTCTCTCTCCTCTAATTTGGATTTACGCATGAGAAATGTTTCCCGTTCCGTTGCAAACCTTATACGCTCATGTTTCAGGAGCTTTGCCGCCGACGGACGCATTCCTGGCTAGTCATTGGGGAAGTGTCAATGAGCATAGTGGTCTCAAAACAACGACCAACATTTTGAACCAGCATCGTTTTCACGACATCGTTCAAAGATTGAGAGTAGCTCCTTGGGAGTGACGGTACTTTAGCACCCCTAAGATTTGCGAAATCAACCGGTGCAGCCCTTACATCACGTAATCAACCCACTGTATAAGTTTATTTAGCTCACTTTGCGTTTTGGCCTCATGAAACAGGGGCGTCAGAACACAAAGGTGGTAGATGAGACATCCCAAGGACCAAATATCGGATTTATGATTATACATTTTCCCTTGAATCAGTTCCGGGGACATGTAATATGGTGTCTGTAGGGTAGTCAGGCGTTATGAATCACAAAATAGGTACGGGAACGTACTCCAACGAAAGTTTCACCAAAGCTTCCTCCATCTAGAACTGCTGCCAGACCGAAATCTCCAAGTTTCACGGTGTTGGTCTCGTCCAGGAGGACTATCGGTAGCGCCGGTAAGAAGCCAATTGATACAGCATGAAACATAACGAGCCATTCTCAGGTTTCAGATCTCGATGCAGTATCTGCCCATTCCATTTCATGCCGTTTCTATATTCTCCGGTGTTGTGACAGTATTCCAGGGCCGATAGAATCTGCATGAAATAACTCCAAACAGTGTCCTCAGGGATGTATTCCCCCTGTTCCGCAGCACGCTGAATGAAGGCCGAGAGATCGCCACCTCCACAGTATTCCGTGATGATATAAAGATATCCAGATTCATGATCAACATAACGGCCTTGATAGCGGACGATATGGTCGTGCCGTAGGTTCTCCAGTATATGACTGCGACAAGGTTCAAGTCAGTGGTCTGGAGAGGGGTGATTGTGGTTGCTGGGAGTACACTTCAGCGATTAACTGCGTCAGTTCTTGTTCGTTCATCCGCCTGAAATTTATCTCCTTCCGTGCAAATATCTGGAAGACCGTGAGTGCTAATCTTTATGGAATAGTCCTATCCCACCAAACCATCGCTCTTCCGGCGGACCTTTCTGACGATTCCGAATGCCCCGTTCCCAATTTCGTCGAGAACATCATAAAGATCCAGAACGTTGTGCGCCATTCAAGGTCGCCTGGAGCACTTTAGAAAAGGCTGAGTATGCGAAGTTGACAACTGTCCAGCAGTGAGGGGTGTTGTTTCTGGTGGGCTTTTTACTTATAAACGGGCCCGACTGCGGTGCCCGACAACGTATTCGCATTGTGAGCCCCTCAACTGTAATGACAAACACTTTTTGAATCTCCAAAAAAGCCAATTCCCACTCAATTCTTGATTTTCTGGCCCCTCCAGGAACCAAGTGTTTGTCAAGGGACTGTGGGAAGGAACTGAGGTTATCGTTTGTTTGGGTAAGTTTGGTCCGCAGAAAATACAACTTTCCGTGAGACTAGTCATAACTCGTGCCTCACTCCGGAGCAAGTTCGACCTTCAGAATTATTTGAATCCTTACGGGATCCCAAAGCAATTATTCGCAGTCAGAAATCCACTCTCCCGCTGCCTAATGCATATATGGGGCGAGAATAGTGATTTGATAAACCTATCTGTGTTGAGTTATGTACCCTCTTTTTAGTTTAATCGTGGAGGCATTTTGGAGGTCTTTCTGGCCCCTAGACTTTGTGTGCGTGTTCCAACAGACCTAAGTTCGGTGGCCAGTGTTGGACAAAAATTGAGTTTGAGTTTGTTTCATTGGGAATCCTTGATCGCCATGGCAGTTCATGACAGATCATCGTGAATCCTGAACAATCACAGGAAATCATAGGCAATCATAAACGATCACAAACGGCTGTCCTTTTGGAGCTACTATCGATCACCCACCTTTGCAAAAAGTGAGTACCTTTGCAAAATTTTCATCTGGCAACTTCAATTTAGCACTGATTGCGCTGTGATAAATTTGGGACATGTTAAGGCATGAATCAGGACGGAATCAGTATCTTGATCCTCTTTCATTCACTCATTCTGCGAGTTATGAGGAGCAGGCCTGGAGTGAGGGGTTGGTTTGCCTCATCCCAGTAGAATTGCATTAGAATCCAATTATAGAATCAGCTACTTACATTCGGATCTTACCTGAGGCCGGCGGCCGGATGATTTTCGGAGGATGCCGATGCCGGAAGATCTCGGATCGCAATCCTCATCATCGATCAATGCTGCGATGGTACTCGGGTCACATTCGCGCCGCAATCCCGCAGAATTGAAATTCTGCGTCCCCGCGCCGGTGAAGTGACGCTCTAATTTAAGCCATGTGGGGAGATTTCTTCCCGTGTCTAAATGATTCTCAACCTTTTCTTCAGCCGAATATTGTCGAGCTCTACGACACGGCCCAGGACGACCAGTACATGTCAGTGAAGCAATATTGCTTATGACTTTAGGTCGCCCTATTCATGGTTGGCCTGCCACCGATGTTTTGGCTGAATGAGCGGCGTGAACACTGAGGGGTTAATTTTTGTGTGCTGCACACAGAGGACAGGTACCAATCAGTCTCTGTATGTTTCGGGGAAATCATTGATCCCACGAAATAAATACGGACGCCCGCGAAACATTAGTCGGCACCCCCGCGAAACATTTGGTCACCCCCGAAACTTTTTCGTTCCACTTTCCCAAGTATTCCGTTGAAGTTCATACACTCATTGGATATTCTGAGAAATGATCGGAGTGACTGTCAGGTATCAGATTCGATTCCGAGGTATAAAGTACGAGATCAAACCGTGGGAACCCTAGCGGCTATCTCGGTGACGCTCATCTCTGTGAAGTGCAGGCTAAACTGCCTCATCACCGTCATGCTTCAAGCAGAGGAGTTCAAGTAGAATTCAACCAAACGGCGGGAACTTGAAGTCTTGAGGGTGAAGACGAATATCATACCCAATGCGTACTCTCCGGAGGAACACTCACAAAGTAATTCATCAGTGTCGAGGTTACTTGAATATTTGACCTCCCAGTCATCTAGACACCTTGTTCGGCACGTTCAATGTAACGGTGTTCTTGCTGAATTTGTGTTCAACGAACCCTTGTATTCGTTATTGGCCTTGAGGAAGTAAGGCAACTCTCCAGTTCAGAGCACTGATCTTGATAGCCATAGGTTTAGTTTCTGCTGACGCTGTTCAAACACTCCTGAATCCCAGTTTAGACTTGGAAGATGACGGGGGCCTCCAGGCTTCAGTGCGCTTGCAAATCAAGCACATCAGCTGAGACCGTATTCATTGCATCAAGCAACCTGGCACACCTAAGCCTGAAGAAGTCAGAGCCAAATACTCCTCTCAATGAAAGCCGTTCTAAATCTCAATGATACGAGGAAACCGATGCCTAGCCGTCGTCACCGAGATGGCCGATGGCCTCACAGTTTCACCTCGTGACTTCTACCTCGGAATCGAGTACTTTGCATTTTTTTGCAAGGCACCAGTCATTCCTGGGCATATCCAAGTGCCCTTAGAAACATTTTGCGGAAAGTCGGAAAAAAAGTTTCGGGATCGGCCAAAATTTTCGCGGGGGTGCCGACTACGTCCGTGTTTATTTCGGGGAATCAATGATTTCCGCGAAACATACAGAGAATGATTGGCACCTGTGTATTTCGCGGGAACACGTCAAAATAGCTATTTATTTCAGGGAAGGTACAAATGTTTCGCGGAATAATAAATGTGCACTTTGACCGCCATATATGAAACACCCTATAGACACTCATAGCTATGATAGCCCTTCATAGTCATTCATGCCATGAGTGCTATGAGTGTCTATAGGGTGTCCCATAGACTACCATAGCCCACCATAGGAAGGTACCCACCCCTCTCCGAGTTTCATAGACCTCATAGCAATTTGGGGTTTTCTTGATGCGACATTTAATTAGCTTTGTAACACTGTCATTACTTCCTCGTTCACAGTCCTCCCTTGATAGCTTATTATTATTTATTTTGTCTATTTAATACCTCATAATTTATTCTTGTGCATAGTTAAACTATCGACCACGATATGCAAGTAATTCAGCGCGTTAACCTAATTCGCTTTTGTCTCCTTCTCCATCAGCAAACTCGCCCTTATGCCTGCCAAATCCGACAAAAATGCTCTGAAATGGATGCATTGAGTCATTTAATTGCGAGACACGGGGATCAAAATTGGTACAGGGTCAACAACAATAACAACAACAACAACAACGGGGATCAAAATTGCTCCCTTATCCCTGCCAGATCCTGCAAAAATGCTTTGAAATGAATGCGTTGGGCCATTTAATTGTGAGGCACGGGGTTCAAAATTGCATGGACAGCCCCGGGCGAACTGAGTTGTGCAATATTTCCACATTTGGGAATATTTTGCTTCCTGTTCATTCAGAAGTGGAATGAGTGCAGATTTTTTGGGACAATTGGGTTCGTGTGCTCGAAAGGTGTCCTCTGTGTGTAGCACCCAAAAATTAACCACGGGCGAACTGAGTTGTGCAATATTTCCAGATTTGGCAGTATTTTGCTTCCTGTTCATTCAGAAGTGGAATGAGTGCAGATTTTTGGGGGGAATTGGGGTCGTATGCTAGAAAAGTGTCCGCTGTGTGCAACACACAAAAATTAACGACGGGCGAACCGAGTTATGCAATATTTCCAGATTTGGGAATATTTTGCTTCCTGTTCATTCAGAAGTGGAATGAGTGCAAATTTTTCTGAGGAATTGTGTTTTTGTGCTTGAAAGCTGTCCTCTGTGTGCAGCAAACATAAATCAACCCCGGGCAAACTGAGTTGTGCAATATTTCCACATTTGGGAATATTTTGCTTCCTGTTCATTCAGAAGTGGAATGAGGGCAGATTTTTTGCGGGAATTGGGTTCGTGTGCTAGAAAAGTCTCCTCTGTGTGCAACGCACAAAAATTAACCATGGGCGAACTGCGTTGTGCAATATTTACAGATTTGGCAGTATTTTGCTTCCTGTTCATTCAAAAGTTGAATGAGTGCAGATTTTTCTGAGGAATTGTGTTTTTGTGCTTGAAAGCTGTCCTCTGTGTGCAACACACAAAAATTAACCCCAGGCGAACTGAGTTGTGCAATATTTCCACATTTGGGGAATATTTTGCTTCCTGTTCATTCAGAAGTGGAATGAGTGCAGATTTTTTGGGAGAATTGGGTTTGTGTGCTCGAAAAGTGTCCTCTGTGTGCAGCACACAAAAATTAACCACGGGCGAACTGAGTTGTGCAATATTTCCACATTTGGCAGTATTTTGCTTCCTGTTCATTCAGAAGTGGAATGAGTGCAGATTTTTCTTATAAAATGGCTTGGACTGGTGGTACAACGAGAATTACCTATTCTGCACACGGCTTTCAGGCTGCCGAATTTCAAGAAACATTAAGTACAGATAGATAGCTATACAGAACATCACTGCCATAAATCTGAGACCCCCTTTAATGCGCGAATGTTTCCCACTAAACAAGGGAATACAAACACAAACCGAATCCTATCCCCAAACCCTTCCTCCTTCAACTGTCAGCAGGCGAACGTAATCATGTTTAGCTCATAGATTGTACGGCTGGAGAGTCAGTCAGGTCTTTAATGAGAGACCCACTTCGCAATATGCAGTGGACTTAGCGGTTTGTGGATAACTTTATGATACGTCCTTTGTCAGTAATAAAGATGCTTGGGTGGAGTTCCGTGTATCCTCTTTGTCTTAGTGGTCGTGTACGGCTTTCGTTTCAAATTGACTGCCAAGCCCTTGGTTTCGACTCCCACCGAGTGCAATCTTTTTACTGCATGAACAGAGTTACAACAGCCCCCGTTCAAACTCAACACCTATTAAACAGTGATTAGCTTTGAGAACCTGATTGTTTAATCCTAATTGGGTTAGTGACCGTTCGTCCTTATTGTATTACAAATAGGTGGCCCACAACCAACCGATAACGCTTGTATCAACCACAATTTGGCAGATTGTGTGACAACTGGCATTCAAATCCGGAACGCAGGGCGTCTGTTCAAACCTTCAATATGTCAAGTGCCCAGCCGAAATACATCATAATACACCGGATGGTCGGTTCCATTGTGGGGAACAGGGTTCAAAATGCCATTGTGAGGCATGGGGTCAACAATAGGTCCCTTGTCCCTCCGGAGGACAGCCAAAATACATTTTTTGCCTTTTGTTGCGGGCCGTTCAAATCTAGAATGCAGGGTGTCTGTTCAAACCTTCAATACATCAATTGCTCCCTATCCCTGCTGAACCCGGCCGAAATACATTATAATGCACTGGATGATCGGTTCCAATGTGGGCACAGGGTTCAAAATGCCATTGTGAGGCACGGCGTTCCGAATAGGTCTCTTGTCGGGTGAGTCTCAGCCAACGAAAATTAACCAAGTGAGAATCTTCGATATTTGGCATGAGTCCGGTAGGGTAGAATGGTGAGGTCACTTTCAGAGAACTTTTTTTTGCCTTGTATGGACGTTTTCTTACCTACAGTAGCGGGCAGTCAAAAACATCAACTCGGCTAGTCACCGGAGTTTTGTTCCAATCAGAAAACGGACTTCAGATTCAAATTCAGCGCCTTAAAATAAGCCTATACAAGCGGTCGACGGCCCGCGGAGACTTGGCTAATCAATTTACGGGAAGTACCGTGGTTGGGATCTAAGTGCGCCGGTAGCTTCAAGGCGGTGCGTGCCAGAGTTTATTGGATTGAGAGTAACTGAAAGAGTTTATTGGACTGATGGTAACTGCCATACCCGGCACGAGCGGCGACATGCCGGAAAATGATACTCTCGAGGCCGAGTGCCGGCTGGGTGGAAAAGACGTCGGGATCGGAACAATCAACGCGGCTGGTAGGCGGACCTTGAAAAGCTTGAGACAGATGGACAGGATTAATCTTATAAATCGGGAGATACAATTTTTCCGATTTTTTTAGCGAGAGATTACGTTTTGCCAAATTTTGGCCCATCTGAACTGAATTGTGTGTACCTCTGTTGGCCTCTGGTGACCTACCTACTCCCAGCCAATGCTGCAGATGCGTCCAAAGATGAGCCCTCAGTGGGCGGCAGTTCACAGCATTTTCATCGAATGATAAGGCAAAAAAGTACACTAACCAGTCTTGAACACTTCCTCAAAGCAACCTCAAGGGTACTAATATCAAGCTACTAACTAACTATTGACTGTAAGTGATTATCTTATATACCTAGCTAGGAAGGGTAAGTGTAGGTTGAATCGAAGGTATTGAGCAGTCACAAGATTATGGACTACTAAATGATTGATGTTCACGTATTTACGAGTTGAAAATCAAAGTTACCTGAAGTTTTCACGGTAGAAGGTCGCCACTTGAGTTATGTACATTGTGCAGGCCACTGGGTCCCCCTCATTTTTCCAAATCTTAGCTCTTTGAGCCCATTATTTTGACCAATTCTGAAGAAGTTCGGTTCGGTTGCACTTGCTATATCTAGGCCGTGAAATTCATGTACTTCTGTGTTGAGAAACTCATTCTAAATGATCGTGAAATTCATGCACTTGAAAATGTGCTTTCCGAGGGTACGTGAAATTGTAAATACCTGAAAAATAAATGACTATGAAAGGCAGTGAATGGTGAAATCCAGGCCTCTGTACCCTGAAAGTCAGGGGGTTCTGTGACCACAGTGGAAACGACACCCAAGATTTCATGGATGTTGTACTGTCCGACGAAGATCACGCATTTATTGTGCGGGAGGCGAGACGGGTCGATGCGAGCGGCACCAAGAAATCGTTGATTTCCGTATCAAAACTGCCGAAATGCACAAGGAAAAGGCCCTTGCAGCCGCGCGCAAGGGCATAGAATTCACTGGGAGCTTCGAAAGCTTCCAATTGTTTCCAGAACCCAGATTATCAGCGAGTTAACCATTCCTAAAATTCAACTACATACAGCTCAACGCACTCCAACTTCATGGGGTGCCTGATATTCTGCCGAATAGCAGAGATCCGCGGAAACCCGCCAAAGTCGATGCTCTCGAGGCGGCTTTACGACTTTATTTTGCCAGTCGTGACAAGTACCCACTCCCGAACGACCCAGAGGCCGACATGGACCCAGATGCGCTCACGGTGGCGTTGGACATCGTTGATGATTGTGTTGCCGATGAGGATGCAGAGATGGAGGAATAGTATACATAGAGCTTGATTTAAATTAATTTAGCAGCAGTATAGTGTAAAGCAGTAGTACTTCCATTATTTTAGCCCCTCAAACAGTCCAAAATGTGTTCCAGAACATTACAATGGGATTTCGGCCAGGTCGGCGCCATTTCCAGCGGCTGTGCACAATCCATCAGCCCATCAAAACTAGGCTCGTAACCAGCCTGCCTACGGCGTTCTAACAAGGCGAGCTTGTTGCCGTAGGCAGGCTGGTACTTCTCGGAACCGCCAAAAGGGCTGTCGCGGAGTTTGAAATTCAAGTGACCTTCTAAAAATCTTACTCATTTTGTACTCAATTTTGAAGCTTATTTTTTGGTTGAAAGGGGGAAAATGAATGAAAATTGTATCCCTCCAATTTTGCCTCCTTACATTTTGTATTTGTGGGATAGAACACCGTAAAACCTGAGGGTAGTTTTAGTGGCGATCAACTTCGGACCGTGATCTCCGGAATTGCCGCAGCTCATTGCGTCATTGCGTCATCGGCCTCACTAACTTAATTTCAAACTCCGCCTCAGCCCTTTCACACAGCCTGAGAAGTACCAGTCTGCCTACGGCAACAAGCTTGCCTTGTTAGAACACCGTAGGCAGGCTGGTTACGAGTCTACATCAAAACTAGATCGCTGCCCACTCCCAAGCAAGGCATGCAGCAACCTCTGTCGGAGAAACTGGCCGAAGCCGATAACGCCTGATAACGCCTTATAAGGCCATAATGCCGAGGCCTTCTGATAAGGGTCTGATAAGATGGGTTAATATCTTGGTCTAGATTCATGCACTATCTCTGTGACAGAGATTGCTTTGGGCTGGGTGATTTCGCGATGTTCTGTATTCCACGGTGCGTTTGACACGCAGCAATATTGTGACCTACGCTGATGGCTGCAACGATGCAGGGACTTTATTCGATTCCGAAATTATGTACTATCCCCCCCCCACCGTCCTGGACAAACCCAGAACTCGGACACACAAACATTTCTCATCCAATACTGGACCATTTCGTGACTTTCATGGCTCAAAATAAACGTTATGAGGTGATCTAGAGGTACAAGGTGCAAAAACCTTGCAATCTTGTATCCTTGGGATATATATCGCCAGGAAAAGTTGACGACTCCTTACTGCACGTAGCTATGTACCTCATTCATTCCCATAGATTCCCTGTAACTAGGCTATCAATTACCACCTATGTACCTGCAATGACGCCATCTAGTTTGTGTGTCCAGCAAATCAACTTAGAGGGCCAAAACCCCAGTGGTGTTTCGATTTTCAATCAAATTGGCGGAGGTATGGCCCACTGATTGGTGAATATAATGGTCTGGGTTTCAACGCGCCCATTGCCGACCGCAACTGAGCAAAGTGATGGAGCTAAGCAAGGAGTGAACAGCCATGCTTCGCCGTGTCACAGTGTGACGGAAAGGTTGAACTGACGAAGATTCGCAGCAAGGAAGTGAACTGATGAAGATTCAGAGCCAGGACTCTCAAGTGACAAAAATTCACGGCCTGGAGTCTCAAGTGACGAAGAATACCTCAAATGTGCTAAATTTACACGGGGTGATAAACTTCCTCAAAATTAGCCGAACTGACAAAGTGACGAAGGTGGCGCGTACTCGGACGAGTCAAATAGGAAGCCTCCCTTATGCACTACACCATGAAAGATATGGCACTTAAACACCCAGATACGATCATATTAGCCTTCTATTGGTGTTATACCTTCTCCGCTTTCTTTATTTTGCCTCTGTGGCCAAACCAATATCCATAGATGATTCAAAGATTGATCTGTTTCAATAAATTAATATGTATATACTCGTGGTCGACAAAAGTAATGGCGCCACGTGGTTCTTGATGTTGGACGCATCAGATCACTCCAAACAACTTGTAGACCAAATTTATGGGTAAATAGAAGACATTTGGGTATGTTAACCGACTTCCATAAAAGGCAATTCTCGGAGAGTACGCGATTTTTGCTTAGATTTTGAAACCGACTTTTTGTAGAGGGTGCGTGGAAAAAATCTGTTACCACAGTCGAAAAGTACTCGTCGATTAGTGCAGATTTCCACTTTGGATCATGTCAATACCATGTCATTTGAGCTTGCAATCGCTCTCAGAAAGTGGCCATTTTTATCGAAAACAGGCCAAAAACAGCAAAAATGGACACTTTCTGAGAACGATTGCGAGCTCAAATGACATGGTATCGACATGATCCAAAGTGGAAATCTGCACTAATCGACGAGTACTTTTCGACTGTGGTAACAGATTTTTCCCACGCACCCTCTACAAAAAGTCGGTTTCAAAATCTAAGCAAAAATCGCGTACTCTACGAGAATTGCCTTTTATGGAAGTCGGTTAACATACCCAAATATCTTCTATTTACCCATAAATTTGGTCTACAAGTTTTTTGGAGTGATCTGATGCGTCCAACATCAAGAACCACGTGGCGCCATTACTTTTGTCGACCACAAGTAAAACATGATGAAAGATGACTGGAAATGACAGTGAGTTAATATACACAGTGCTTACTTCCCATGGTAGACAGTAGAAGAATAATAGTCTAATGACAGTCTGATTGTTACTTCTATGTATGGTCTTTCTGGTGAAGTGGTTAAAGCCTCCTTCTCTCTTTCTCTGCCGAGCAGCCCCGAAGGTCTTGCGCTCAAAACTTGTTGAAGGCTTTATTTTTGTTGTCATGACTCAAGTTCTCTATCACTTACTTAAGTCCTATAAGTAAGGACTTAAGATGCCTCGCGTACGTCTCGGGGCGCGCATATGTGTTCCAGTATGTGGATCTTCTGGTCATTGTCATTTCGCAGTCAAGTTCAGAATTTTCCCAGGGTGCACATGAGGTGGACGTAAAAGGAATCACGGAACAAACTCAGAGTTGGTTTCCTGAACTACTCACGGATATACTTATATACAGAGGCAGGCGGCGACATACCGCCCCTCCCCACGTGCTGTTTGTTTGTTCGGCGACTTTCTCCAGTTTTCTTCCACTACTTCTCAAATTTTGTTCATCTACTGCCCCCATTCAATACTAATGACCCGCGGGCGCCAGCTATCTCAAGACCTGAGATGGTCAGATGGCCAGAACTCATGATATCAACTCGATCCACAAACTGACAGGTATTGGCAAGCGAACAATCGAGCGTTTGATGTCAGATTATCGAAAATATGGAATTTCCGCACACTGGGGACACAGTTTGAAAGGGAGAAAGAGAAAGCTCTCTACTCAAAATGTTGAATTACGTATATTTCCGATCTGTACAGACTTGTCCACAATCTTTGCGTCTGATACGCTTCCGCAATGATCCCTATCTGCAAGAAATGAGGGAGCTCCTTGAACAACAAGTTGGTGTTGAAGTTTCAGACTCAACAGTATGGCGAAGCCTCGCTCGCAGTGGTTTTACAATGAAAAAGGTATATTGCATTGCTTTTGTCATTTCTTGGGCCGAGAAAACACTCTCATATTACTCAACATGCTATTGAACGTAATGAAGGAGATCGTCGCATCTATCGATTTGATTACGGACGTACATGTGAACCCGAATACACTGTGCTTGTTGATGAAAGCTCATTTGACCGGCGCACTCTTATTCAGAACCGCGGATGGGCTTTGAGGGGTAGAAGAGCAGCAAGAAAATGTTTCTTTGTGCGCGGCAGAAGGGGTGCATTGCTAATTTCAGGGAACGCCCCATCGGTGGAGATTTTTTGGGAAGTTCTGGGATCTAATGGTTTCCGCGACGATTCCATACCTGGCCAGTGCTGTGCGTAGAGAAAGTTCGTGAATTGTCGTCGAGACCGTGGCGAGGTTGAGCAGCACATCGTCAGTGCGATAAGTAAAAATTTCAAGATGAATTTCGGGCGGAAGTGAGGGTGACGGATTCCGAGGATCATCAGTATGAGTCATACGCGCGGCGCGGTGGTTATTAACGGCCTGAAACTGTCGGGGTTAGGCTGTAAAAGCCCACTAGTAACTCACTCACTCAAATAAGTGCTGAAAAGGATGGCAAGAGATGTCTTTCCTTTCATGCCTATGCTTATAGAGAGACGGACAGCGGAGCGCAATTGTCTCGGCCGAAAGACTACTTGAACACGTATTTAAAGCTTAGAGTGACCCATGTCGTCGCAGATAGACCCTACCAGTGGGGCGTATCTGGTCTTGAGTTTTATACCCGTCACTTCGCTCCGGCAGTGTGAGCCTCCCAATTGTCCGTTTACGCCCCTTCAACTACAGCTCTTGGACGAGCGTTTGCACACATCGGTAGACCTCTTCTCTCGTAATATGAATGTACGTAGACTTGTATGGCGATGCCAACTGACGTACCAGGTCTTCTACAACAAAATCCCCCCCTATCAAAAGTGCAGTCCATTCTGCCGGTTGAATGCGCTGTACCGAGCGCTTCAAAAAGCGGTGCTAGAATTAAGAAACACAATAACGCGAGGCCACCCCGGTCACGCGTTTCAAAATGTAAAGTGGCAATGCAGTCATGCTTTTCAAAATGTAATGCTCGCCGAATGCACTGATTTGCGTCTAACGAGGTCAATACTGCTCCCGAACACGAGTTGACTAGCTGGGAATGACCGCAATAATTAGGGCTACCCATCCGCGGTCCGAGCGCTTCAAAAGGTGGGTCAGGGGCCGTGCTAGAATTAAGAAACGCACGAACGGCAGATGCCAGACAGTGTGGGACTCCACCAAATTTGGTAATACCCACTAAACCTCCCGAATAACGGCTTCACTGAGGTTTGAACTCTCGCGAGACTCAGGACCTCCGATTTACTCGGAGACCAGGGAAGCGACCCCCGGCCGGCAAGTTTTCGCCGGCTGGGCCGCCGCTTTTTGACAGATGTCACTAGTGGAAAAAGGCGCACTCGATCTAAATGATTCCTCTACTGTAGCTAGTGAATATACAGTGGCGGCGAAAAATAATGCCCGCGGCCGTTTGGGGCCGTTTCTTTTTCCCACGCCGCCACATTTCTCGTGCCAACCCTCGAGCGTTTCTGGGTTAAATTTTCTGCAAACTCACGATGGACTTCCTTAGAAGTCCATGAATGAATTGATCACTCCTCAAAATATCTGGAATGTGCAGGAGGCAAATATCGAAGTGCGGCTAAGCGGATTGCCCTTGTGATTTTTGTTTCCATTGATATTCCTTCGTCGAATGTCCTGGGACCTCAACGGTAAAGGAAGACTCCGGATACATACCTATTGTTCAATCCGGTCAGTGATCCGATTATTTGCGCCCATACGCGCAGAACTCATATATTGATAACAAGTTGAAGCATCCATTTCACCCTGTTTTCAGGAGATTTAACCGAGAAAAACTCGGAGGCTGGGACGAAGAAACCGCGATGAGCGAAAAACGGCTTCAAAGCTCCTCCGCAGTGCACCGATTCCACAAATTTTGGGAGCACACTATTGTTTTGTAGCATGCATGTCAATAGACAGTTTCGATTCTTTCTGTCTTTGAGATCTGATGCCAGTTGGAACACATACTGTCCGAAAAAGAAAAGGGAGCAATACCATTTTGCAATTTCTTTCAACAATGAATGAAAAGAAAGCGGTTTCACAAGCTCGGAAGGCGATTTACACGGGGAAGGCGATTTACACGGCCCATGCGCGTAATTTGGCCCGTATGATGGTGGAAAGTGGCTAGGCTAAACACCGATCCGCTGGCAAGTCGATCAGACCCGCGCATAAATTCTTTGTTGCCTAGAAATAATTATTTCACAGCCTGTCACCGTGCCTTTGGAGAGAAAGGTGAGCGCAGAAGGAGAAACTTGAGGTGGAGGTATAACAATAGAATCAGTTTTGCGACCTACATGGAAGACATAACCTACAAACCATGTAGCAACTCAGGCCCTGGCCTAGGCCCAAGCCCGGCCAGGCCAAGCCTTGTCTGAGGGCTTGGGCTTGGGCTTGGGCTTGAGGAAGTTCAAGCCCAAGCCCGCTCAAGCCGGGCCTTTTAACATCACTACACACTGGTGCAGCAGCAGATTGCCTTTCGAATTTTCCCACCCTTCATTGTATATCATTGAGGTCTGCACGGTCAACGAAAAAAAAAACAGAGGTGCTGTCCTCATGTCGGAACCGTTCCGACACACTGGTGCAGCGGCAGAGTGCCTTTCGATTTTTTTTACCCTTCATTGTATATTGTGAAGGTCTGCAAGGTCAGCGACCAACGGCAGGAAAACATACCACGCAAGTCGGTTGTGATGGACTCATGGAAGCGTGGCGCATTTTTCTCCTGCCACACGCGAGGAAGTATACTTGTAATACGTAGTTATTGGATGAAAAAATTTCGCCTCCTTTTTTTTGTGCGAATCGAACAGTTGCAATCAAGCAGATCTATTCTCTATAATATTTGTTCAGCGGGGAGTGGACCGCGCAAAATCACATCAGCAACACGCCCCAAACCGTCTCTTTCGTTGGGTGGCACCGAACCCTCGACGACCATTCCCTCGGGTTGCTGCATGTAAACATCTTCCTGTTCAGATATGCGCTAACGAAATCAACCCCCCAGGTTCCATGTAGAGAATCTTTCTTAAACAGCACTGAGTTGATGTCGTGTGACAACATTTGAAGTTGCTCCCACATGAAGCCTTGATTTTCTATTTGGAACTTGAATTTGGTGCAGGAGCATCAGGGTCTGGGAGATCATGCCCCTTTTCCCGGCGCTCTGAAATGAGGGCCTTCATCCCTTTGAAGTGCCCATCTGGAAAGTAGAGGCATTGTGGTACTGATGGTGGTCAAAATGGATTCGTATGTGCAAGGGATTCACCGGGGCGGGAGTTGCTCGAGGACAACGGCATTATACGAGTTGCATGACTTGCCACAAGACTTGCGGCACTTCACTCGCTTGGTCAATATGTAGTAACTTGAGTCGAGATCAACAACACAACGCGCGACTGGGGTGTGGTTCCAACCTAGATCACAACCATGAGAATAATTGAGGGGAGTAAAGAACGGGACGCACCAGTGTCCGTCATGTTATCATTTCCACAAAAGACACATCTGATAGTCTTGTCGAGCGGTAACAGCAACGTCGGAATCCAAACAAAAATACGTGGGTAATATAAACCCTCGGGACCTGAAGGGTCTGGAGCAGGAATGGCATCTTGGTTACCCCGCTGGGGTGGGAGCTTAGCCTTTGAGGCATTGTGCCCATCATCGGAGTCGTTAAGGATAAACCAATTGTCACGTGGTCGTATCCAAAATGCGCCTTCTTTGTAGCACTGCGGCCAAGAATTCCCCTTTGTTTGATGCATGACTGTGGTGAGGATTCTATCTAGATAACCTTGGACAATACCCCCTGGGTCGGGTGCATCCTCTGCAGGACGGTCGATGTCTTCGTCGAAAGATATACCTGAGTCTGCTTCACCAGCAGACCGAGGCAAGCAGTCAAAAGCTTCGGTCGAAATAGAGTCGGGGGTGGAAATTTCTGTAGATGCTTAGTCCTGGTCGGAGTGAATGGATAATCCATGTCTTGTTTAGAGTGTTCAAAATTTTTCTATGGTATGTACCAGTATCTGCTACCGCAAAGAGGAATTCGAGTTTGCATCGAACAGCCGATTGAAAATTCTCTTATAATTCATGACCTGCACAGAGAGCCAATGGCCTCCACCGGAGAGATTTGTCACCAGTCTGAGCAACAGCAGAAAACATCTCTATACATAAATACAAAGTTGGGTGGTGGCGTAGCGCCGGTTTGGAGGTCAAGGATAGAGATAGTGTTCTGGCTGTTTGATAGTACTGCCGGCTCCAGATCCTTGACGGTTCCTTTTTGCGTGGTGCGGTGAATGCTAAAGCCCGTGGATTGACATGTTGTGTCACATTGCCGCTGTCTCGGAATTTCCGTCAACGCCCATGAACCCAGAATTCCCAGGGACGGACTTTTTCGTTTCCATCGTTGTGCCACAATGCGGTGGCACTTCGGACTATGTACGTAAACGCGGCATTTTATTATTCCAGATGATCTGAAAAATTGTTAATATTAGCAAGAGAGATGATTTATTTGGCTCGTAACCGCCCAAAAATAGTGCTATTTAAACGGAAAAAGTAACAGAGCCCAACCAATGCGGTCCCTACTGCATCCGAAGTGGCTTCCTGATTACTGTAGCCTGTGTATGTCTTTTACTGGGTGCATTCTAGAAATCAACGCTTCGACCTCCTTCCACCGAGAGTGGTACAAACGCGCCGCGGTGGTTTCTTCGTCTTCATCATCTGAGTCTCGATCCTCCCAAAACCCTTCATCGTGAGTTCTGATTTCAGAGAGGTCCGGAAAAAGACTGAACAGAAATCAGGGAGACAGTTCGCGCGTCGGAAATCGGCGACTTCGCAACGTCGAAAGAGCAAAGCTGCCGCTGGGGGATTCTCATCTGGGGAGAGTTGTCGAGAGGTGGGACCGTGAATCCGTTGACGGTGATAGCAAGGAATTTCAGGGCTTTGCAGTGCTCTGCAAACGCGCGAAGCCCGTGAAGCGTCATGGTAGAGGGGTAATGCACCTCTGTGGCCGATTCCAATACAAGTCGGACGAGGTTAGGCCACGCAGGCGCCATATCCCACGCGGCGGCGTCTCCGATGTCAAACCCAACCGGTGACACCAGGATGAGCACTGCGAGATTTGTGAACGGATAGAGCGGTGTGAGTATATGACCACTGATCACATAAATTCCGCTTGCACTTGCTAGTGGGGTTGGCGTCTCACTCACTCCGTCGTTCAAATTGGAAATATTGAGGGTTTGGAGATGCGTATGAGATAGACCACCCGCTATTGCGGCGTATAGATTTTCGGCTGTGATTTGGGTCGCTAGCACCTCGGAACCCACAACAAACTCCTCTAAATGACAACCTATTCCTGTAAACAGGTTGATACATTCGATGGCGAAGTCGAACGTTGTCCTCGATAATTGTATGGTGCGGAGAGCCTGAAACGAAGAGTGTGGTGTTTGCGGATTGGGGGATAGAAATGGTCGGCCCAAATCGAGCAAATCTGGAGTATGCAAAGTCAAGGACCGGAGGGATGGAAGCTGTCCAAGGTATTCGAGGGCCGCCAGATCAAGTTTATCAAGCGCGAGGATCTCGACTCGATCTAGGTTCAATAGCAATCTTAGAGGTGCTTGCACAAACACCGGGTTCACGTGGGAAGGTTTCGATACAGAGTGTTGTCAGCTGGCTGGTATCGAAGGTCGAGGGTGGGTAGCAGAAGAATGCCCGAAGTGGACATGTCAACTGAGAGAGTGATGTCTGTGAGTTGAGGACCGGCAAAAAGCGGGATAAACGATAACTCCGCATCATCGTGTGGTTCCAAACGAATGCTTCGAAGGTTCGGGAACAGGTACTCCTGTGGAAGGGAAGAGCTAATGATCTCGAGAAGATCCCGATCCGGGAAAGCGTAAGGCGAGCTCCATTCGTCCAATATTAACCGTCGGACGCGACGCGCATGAGCCAGAGGTCTGTCCCACTCTGCCCCTTGCGCAGCGCTAGTTAGGCGCTGATCGAACATTTAGCTGAGAGTGTGGCCGTAAATGGCGACAGAAGACTCACGAGACAGTACGACCCGTCATTTGGAACTAGAGTTTCCTCCCAGAGATTGGAGGGAAGGCATTTGAGTGTATTCGCCAGTGTGTTTTGCTCTCTCCACAATATATCCAGTGCAGGGTTTTCGAAGTCCCTACACGTCCTTGCTAAGGCAGCTAAATCTTCCAGGTTTCGCCGGGTTCCGCTCCCCTCATGATGAGGCTCAGCTAGAATCTCCAAATGCTCGCAAATTCAGCCCGACTATTTCCGGGATGGTGAGCGCGCGGTGCTGTTGCTGGCTGTAGCGCACGGGGGGAGGCATAGAGGCGGTGCTGCGCTCAAGTGACGACGCTGCGTACACAGAAGTCGACCTGGACCTCGTTGGGATGGTTGCGATAGGCGGCCGTGACATACCGCGGCCGTGTGGGTCGTTGCCGGAGGAGCGGGAGGGGGAGGGGGGCTCCGCCTGGGAGTCGAGACAGAGGGGTTGCGGCTGGGTGGACATTGAGTGGACGCGGGGTGGACCAGGGACTGGGGGGTACACTGGGGGCTCAGTGTTCGCGTTTCTTCTCGCTCTCTTGCTGCTGCTGGCTGGTGACGGCAGGCAGAGCGGGACACGTTGGCCTTGGTGTGTGTGATTCCTTTTCCCTAGGCGAGGAAAGCGGATGAGCAATGCGCCAAAGGCGTATTAAGGGTGAGAAAGAAGGAACCAAACAACTGCAACTATCCTTCCCATTCATTTTCCTTTTTAAGTGAATCCAAATACATGTGATCTCGCCTGCGTGACAGCAAAACTCAAGAGGCAGGCGGACGGAAAATTTTAGATATCATGCTTCCATCGAAGTATTTCTTTTCAGAGTGCATGTTTCACAAAAAAAAAAAAACCCTACTTCAGCTCGACCGAATTGAAGAAAATACTCGCGGATGATCCCTGGTCCTCAAAATTGAGAGCGAATTGGCATCCTGGCGCGGCTCAATCTGATACATGCTCGAAGAAGCTTGTGTGGTTGAGGTAGACATTTATTCGATGTAGTAGTGCGTAAGATGAAGTACTCGGTGGATGCAATAGACGGTGTATACTGTTGAACAACGAAATCTCGAGGTTGAGGCAATCCAATTCATACTTGGACGTAAAAATCATGAAATCAGAAGAAACCTTGGGCAGGCAGCTTCAAGAGAACGAGAACTTGAAGCTCGACCTATCAAAGTTGGAGAGTGAGAAGGTGATTCCGCTGGAATTTTGGCGACTCGCAGTCCAAATAACTATGACGGGTAGAAATTGGCATTATTGCGCAATGCTGGCCTTGAGACGGGCTCGGTGAAAGTGATGCCAATGATGCCCCCGTGCCGCCCTGGTGACACCAAGTGACGCCCCCAGCCGCCCCCGAATGACGCCCCCAATGAGTTCCGGGGCGTCAAATGTGTCACGTCACACATCCAGTGCCGCCTCAGTGCCGCCGCCAGACTTTAGTCCAGCATTCATTTTGGACTGGAGACATTGTACCCTAAATGTGGATACAAATGTCAAGTACGATGGATAAATTAAGGTGTAAAGAATAGATTCATATAATTATACTACTTATTTGCGCTGTTTATTCAACCGTGTGCTCCTGCGAGCTCCCGGGGGTGTGGGTCGTGGCTCATACTTACTGCGCTTACAGCTCGCCGTCACCACTGGTGGTGTGTCGGATGGTACATTGGGCGCCTCAACAGCTCTAAATCGTCGCTTCTTCGACCGTGTGTCCATAGGTAAGTGTCCGGCCAGGAGGATGTCCTGTCCCTGGTGTCGAATGCGAATATGAGGTCGCGGGAGTTCCATGGGTTGTGCTGCACCGTGCCAGTTGCACTCGTAGAAAACAACGCAGGAACTGGTGAAATAATGCGTGTGAGCCGACTTGAAGATAGCTTCGAAGGTTGCGAGCTGGGCTGTGGACAGCAGATGGGGTCGACAGAAGCCCACATCGCATCCATCCCACGTACAGCCGATGGCGGTGATGCCAAAAGAAGGCCGGTTTGGATGTCAGCGAAGGTCTGACCATTCAAATTCCACGCTTCACCGAGTGAATGCTGGATGGCAAGTATTTCCGAACGGCATCGATGTCTTGGGCCAACAGTGGATGTTCAACCAGGGCAGCCAAAGGGTCCACAAGCATTGGATGATTTCGGGACGGGCACAACGTTGTCCATTCCTCACCGAGGAGTGAGATGAAAATTGTGCGGAAGCCAGGGTCATCAATCTTTGCGCCCATGTCATTCGCGACCTGCCAGAGGTTGCGCAGACGGGACACATGTTCGGCCATGGGAGTTCCAGGAACAAGGTACGCCGTGTGCAGATCACGTAGGGCATTGACTAACCCAATCTCTGTGACTTTATTGTGATTATCCTCCAGCGACTTCATCGCTTCGGCAGCTGTCCCATCAAACTTCAGGCCAAGGCCGATAGGATTTTTGACATTGAGGACGAGTAGCGCGGTTGCAATTGCGTCACGATGTATCCACTCCTCAAAGGATGGGGTAAGCCCTCCCTCACTATGATCAAGATGATTCTAATGATCTTTGGTTGCAGACTATTCGAACAATGTTGGGAAGCCCCAGGGTGGAAAATGCGGTTTTTTCCGGCGCCACAGGCGCAAATCACTCTTTTCATGTCCTCTCGTGGTCTCTAACTGCCTTTCTGGCCGAAATAGCACTGTCTTTGGTTGGGAAAACACCGGTTCACTGCTAAAACATAATGCTTTTCTTGATTTCCCAACTTTTTCCCCTGTTAAAGTGGTTTGTGTCCTTATTTGATTCTAAAGCACGTGGTTGAAGGATAGAGATACTGGCAAAAATGAATTGCAGGCATTGAGGGCTGTTGGCCAAATCACATCAATTAGAATTTTGCTATAAATCTTTCATGAGGCTTTCGATGGTTTGGCCCATACTTTACTTGAATCATTGCCTCACAAAAAAAAAAAAAAAACCCATTTTTTTTTTCAAAACTCAACCACACTATATGATGTGCAACACTCAGCTGCCACTACTTCATGCTTGAAATTTTGTGGCCCTAATCTACTATCCCTCTAGCAAAAGTGTTTCTTTTGAGTGCGCACAGATCTGTTAGAGGGATTTCAATTTAAATCAAGACTGAGTGAGCTGAAAAAATATTTCTGGGATGATTTGGCCACATGCGGGTGAAAAAGTGAAAAAAGCGGACACGCTAAAAATTTTCTCCGGCCCCTAATTTTTGGTCGCAGCTGGTGATGCGCACCATAACCAAATTTAACATTATTTTCATTACGACCATTTTGGCGTATCTAAGTACAAAACACACAAAATGACGACATTGCTTGGCACATTTCCCTCAACCTCATCATCGTCAGTCATTGATACCACTGTACATCTCCTTTGCATAGCAAATTATGTCTCTCCATTGTCCAACTGATTTTATTAGCTGTTTTCTTTTGCAAACGGCTGTAAATCCGGGGTTTTTTTTACATTTTTGAATTTCTGTGATCAATCAAGGGGGAGGGGGACCGCGGAGCGGTCCCCCGAGCACTTGTTTTACTTAAGGGATTTGACAAGCACGCAAGGGGGTGTAGATCTACAGTAGCCCAATGCGAGCTGGTCGACGCGGCAGCGTCGACCGAGCGAGCTTTGGGCGGGCCCGCCCAGTCCAGTCTGATTTTATTCTGAAAGATTAATCATTCATTGGCAGAATCATTGCACTCGAATACTGACTGATATGCACCTCATAGCTCAATTTGTGCAAGTTCTGGTAGCGGGCTATGCCGCTTGTCGGCCTTACTTGCCTTATACCCCTAACTCACTGATAAATTTCAACAACTTCGGTCAGTACCCAGCGAAGAATTTACCCCAATTTACCGCCACTTATTGACGTCTTGTTTCCAACGTGTTCCACTGTGGGAGGGGTGCATAAATATTGAGTAAAACACAGAAGGTGGTGAGCAATCCTCGCACCTGGAAACGAAATAATCCCAGTGTGGCTGCCCTGAGGCGTCGTCCCATCGTGGGGGTGTTCGGCCAAGCTGCTGCGCCGAATGCGGCAGCCAAGAGGATGGTGCGGCATCCCACGAAGTCAGCGCCATGAAGTCAGGCTGAAATGTGGCGGAAGCAGCGTGAGACGTATATGCACTAGGAAACAGATTTGCCCGGAAATATCACTGAGCCGCGGTAATTGAAGCACCTGGAGGTAGAAGCGGGGCTGGGTTGCCGTAACCACTGGGATTGACAGGCAGTTCTAATAGGATTGACGGCAGTTCTAACGGGATTGACGCTGGGAAACGAAAATCACCCAACGCAGCCTGATTGACGTGCAGCGGGTGTCTAAAAATTGAGGAACACCAGAGTGAGCAGTGCAGCGAGAGCAGTGGTTTATCGTACCGCTGCTGTTCCTGGCCCTCGTTCTCCCAGAAAAACAAGGAGTCATCCATTGGCCGTCTGTCAGAGAATTATTAGTATACGAGCATAGCGTGGAACCAATGGTGGCGGGGAACACACCGCGAAGGCTGTAAGAAAGCGGGCGGCGGGGTGAGATGATGGTGGGAGGACGAAGCAGTCGGCACATCAACCAGAATGACGGAATCAGTCAGATGGCTTGCCGAATTGGGGTTTACGACGAACTTGCACCATGTTCTGACGAACTTGCACACGCTCTTGATGGGTTCTGACAGGTTCTGACAAACTTGTGTTCCCTTAGCTGCTTGCGATGAGCTTGCGCGATCAAACTACGAAGATCCTCCATCAAACTACGAGCTTGCACATCCTACGTAGTGACGAAGGTGGTAATGGTTGAAGATTGCGAAGGAGGGCAATATCTCATCGAGATCTCGCAAGCAAAAAAGAAAATCTACCAAACAATGACGCTCCGGATGTGACTGTGGTATGGCCACCCACCAAGGGAATGGCCAATGGTTCCTTGAATAAACTCAATCAATCAGTACTTGGTCAAGATTGGTAGGAATGGAGAAATAAAAATATCTCATCGGAATCTTCCTTGGGGTTAGCTACGTCCCTCAGATTCTACGAAATGCAGACAGAACCGAAAAGGAGGGGGAGAATGACCTGCCTGCCCATTGGAGGCTCGAATACCTTGAAATCAAGACTCGTTCGAGAGCAAGGAGGCGAGCAACGATGATGTTCCGGATGTGACGGTGGTATGGCCACCCCACCGAGGCAATGGCCAATGGTTCCTTGAATAAACTCAATCAATCGGTACTTGTTCAAGATTGGTAGGAATGGAGAAATAAAAATATCTCATCGGAATCTTCCTTGGGGCTAGCTACGTCCCTCAGATTCCACGAAATGCACAGAAACCGAAAAATTAAGGGAGAATGACTTGCCGATTGGGGGGTTCAAATAAGTCCTTGCAATGAATGAATCATTCAAAGAGAGAAATATCTGGTGACGATATATAATTTGTTTTGAATGTTGAATTTTGGCCTCCCACTTCGATGTCGAGATGTCGTTTTATTGGATCCAGACCCGGACTGAGAATGAAGATTCATAAGATCATCGACCGGATAAAGGTTGGTCTCAGAGCATTGTTGTCAGGAGGAGATGTTCAATCCTGGGCTCAGCTGCGATCAATGTTGCTTTTTTAACGTAAACTTGGCACGAATGATTTTCAGTTGTGCTGGAACCATAGAAAGACTGCCTCAGAAGCCAACTCACAAGATGGAAATACTTCATTCATAGCCCAAACACATGAGGGAAAGATTCATCCCAAGGCTCAAACTCATACGGGTGGGTGGTAAAAAGAAGAACCTATTGGGTTTCAAAGTATGATTGCAGACAAGACTTCATGACAAGCTTTTGTCCCGATTTGGGAAGTGCTACTGTTCCTGGTTTCTACTTAGGCATTTAGTTACTGCATAAACAGCACTATGGAAAGGCCCTCTATAGATCCCCTGGAGCAAAAGTTCAGAAAATGAAAATATATTTTTTGCCCTTAACCGTTCTTTAAGCAAATGGCTCCTCGGCTATGCTATTTCCCCGTATATTTGCGCTTCGTTGGCGGACCCTCGGAATGCAGTGATTTGTCAAAGATTTTCAAGCATCATCAATGAAGGCCAATAACTCACTTCCTTGACACCTCATAGTATTCAGGTTACGAGGCATAGTGTAGAGGTGTTATGTGGAGGTAAATTAACACAATTCTTGATCGGGGAGGCTGGTATGGCGGTCTGGATGCACATTTATTCCTGCCCCCCAAACTTGTAGGTCCGCCCCGCAAATTTGCCAATTTTGGCATGGGGGCAAAACTAGTCCACGGTGCGCTCGGTGGGTATCGTATCGGGAACAATTGCTGTCATGGGAAACAGAGATCACCCAAAACAGGTCAGTGGGGAAAAACAAGCGAAGGAGGCGAAGCGCACTTCAACGCCGATCATCCTGTTGTCAGCTTGATCGTTGAAACTTGACTGCCTTGGAATTGGGCACAAATCTAGGTGCTAAGGGACGACGCCAAAGGCCCTCATCCCCGGTCGACGGCCGGATCATTCACGACCGTCGCTCCGAGGACTCTTGTCACTGCATTCCCATGACCCTCGTCGTGGGAAGGAGTCCATGATCCAGAGATCAATCGCCTCCTGAATTGCATGCAATTTGAAACGCGTGACCTGGGCTTATAGTCGTCCTCAAGACCGTTTCGATTCCAGCGCAGTCCCGGAGCCGTTTTCTGGGGGGCGCGAGGCGGGAATCAATAGCCCTGGCCTCTCCAAATCTGTCCGATTCATGGATGGCATCCAATGGATCGTTTCGGGCCCCAAAGACTGCGGCGTGCTTTTCTGGTACCGCGGAGGCGTAGGGCAGTCCATACTGCAAGGTACTGGGCGATTAGCCGATCAGAAGTATTGGGTGAAGTCGGAATGCTTGCCGTCCTATTTTTGCACGCTTCTTTCCTGACGCTTCTCGTCAGCCGTGAAAATTGCCTTGCAACTCAATGGAGATCAGTCCGAGGAGTTGTTTCTGGCAGATACTTAAGAGATTACATGCCGTCCGACCCACCATTCTCCCCCTCCTCCCACCCGCAACCAGTGGCCACCGACAGTCTCGCATCAATTGAGCTTGGAACTGCCGAGACAACTCACACAGAAAAGACAACTCACACAGAAAAGCAAGGAGAACAGGTGGGGCACCGACGAAGTGGCCATTTTTCACACGGCTTCGAGGAATGGAGCGGTCAGACACAGCAACTGAGGGATTTCTTGAAGAGTTCCGAAAGATACAGTAAATCATATGAAAATCGCGAAATGTTGGGAACAAACTCGACAACAAATAACGACAAGTTCAATGACATCAGTACTGAATCGATCTCGATTTTTGCGGTAGATTGATGCCAAGAACGAGCCTAAAATAAATTTTAGGACTCGTAATCCGTGGAAGAGTGTTCGGATTCCATGTCCGGAGGGACCAGGGCTTCACGGCCGACACCTAACGGTAATTCGGTCCTGAAGGTCAGATCAGACTCTGAACGAAACACAAGCTCAAGCGGTCTACCAGAAACAACTGCCTTGCCCAGCCTTGGACCGCACGCCAAGCCGACCACCGCTGAGTCTTAGATAGGGCTGTTAGAAGAGATACTAAAGGATCGGAGTGGGACTCTTCACTTCACTATTTGTCGGACAATGGCCAACCCAAGTCCGGTTCCTTTGCCGCCCTGCTGTTTCCCTTGCTCCGTTTGGTTGAAAGCAGCTGAATCTTGTCAGCCAATGCGACGCTAAACCAACAATGAGCACCTACAAAACACGTCGCCCTCATCCATGTCTCTACGGGTGATGCCGTTTCTGAACTCGTCTTATTGATTGAAAAATTCGGTGAATAAACCAGATACTTACCCAGTGTCAGTGACCTCTATCCGCACGACGATGGTTTTCAGTTCTGCGGAGGGATCTACCCCATTGGCAAGGTTATGTTGACTGAGATGGGTCGTGGAAAGGGCATGTCCATGTCCCTTTTTGGAGGGACTCCAGCCCACGGGGGCGCGTTGAATTC
The DNA here is from genome assembly GCA_029378375.1 of Mycena olivaceomarginata. Lineage (NCBI taxonomy): Eukaryota > Fungi > Basidiomycota > Agaricomycetes > Agaricales > Mycenaceae > Mycena > Mycena olivaceomarginata. The sequence goes on from JARKIC010001397.1 coordinate 30,697, forward strand.
GCACTGGAAGTCCGTAGTCAATGGTACCCTACGTTTTGTGTTTTGATGCCGTAATGAAAAGAATCCCGCACAGCGACGCAGCGCTCCTCAAGAGCGCAGACCCAATGTTCGTCGCGACGCGTAGTCGCCGCAACGCGTAGTCGGCCAGTTACAATTTTTGATGGGATAAAAAAATAAACTTTTTGCTGATTTCACCATGTTTCTGCATTGGACAGCTGTAACTTTGATTCTTGATACCGTACCATTTCGTTCAGATCGACAGTCACGCGTCTAGTGTTACCACAGCTCGGCTACGGCTGGCTCGCGAGCCGAGCCGATCGGAGCCGGCTTCCAATGACTCAGCCGCGGCTAGCCACTTTTGGTAGTCTCGAGTTTTTATTACTTAATACAGAAACATTTGTGCTGTGCTGCTGAAGGCTGCCAGGACGCCTCCTGGCCGCTCCTCCCCTGTAGATCAGGAACTCTAAGGCCTGATTAAGGCTTAGAGCCGTTAAGGCCTTAGCCCTTAGGGCGAACACTGCCCAGCCGCCTTTGGCAATCTCGCCGGACGGCCGCCTCTAGGGCACACTGGAATATGGGTTTTGGATACTGTACTTTTTCGTTCAAATCGACAGGGGGTATTCGACATTTCGGCAGCCGCCGAATTTTTGCGTGCCACCTCGAAAATTTCGGCATTTGAACGGCCACGAAGGTACACATAAATAAATAAAATTCCGCCCCCCCGGCGGATTTGGTACTAGTCACGGTTTGGTGGTGACTAAGCGGAGCGCAGGACGCCATTAGCGGCTCAGTCGTGCAGACGTGCGGGGACCCGACCAAGCATCACCACGTTGTTCCGTTGAATACACCACAGCAGGCTCCGCTGGCACCGAAAAGCTGTGCGCCGTCTCCACTAGCCAGTACCGCCGCGATTGGGGCTGCCTCGCCGTCGCCCACATCGCCCACGACGTCCGCCGCAGCGACATGCACGCTTAATGCGTCTTCTCCTATATATCGCCATCGAGCCCGATGCTCCCGCCATCACTCAAGCTCCCGCGTTTCCTCCAGTCCCGGCTAACCGTGATCGCTTAAAGTCGACCGCCGCCAAGCTGCGTCGTCTTCTGCGTCTCATGCTACTTCCGCCTCCACCACCTGCAACTCCATCCACGCCTCCACGTCCGGCCGCCGCAGCGCGACCCGCTTCCTCGACTGCTGGGTAAAGACGAGGGCAAGGACGCTCGAGTACGCCAGCGTTAACGCATCCGCGAAGCCAAGCGCGGGGCGCGGTCCTCACGATGGACCAATCTGGGCACCAGACCACCGCCTCGCCCACGTCATAGGGCATCGCCGTGTCGTCCTCCCCGCCGTCTGCGTCTGCGACTACGCGCCCGCTTACGAGGTTCGAGTGCCGTCGTCTACATCCGGCTCCAGCAACGGCCATGGCGGCGACCTGAGGCTCGCGCGCAGAAGAGACCTGGCTTTTGGATGGAAGGCTTGCTGGGGTGCATCACCGCCATCAGGAAAAAACATTTTCCTACGTTGCTACAAGCAAAAGTTGATTGTGCCGATAGCACCGATAGCCTCTTCGTGCCGCTCAGTAGCCCTCCGTAGCCCACGTAGCCGTACACCAAAGATCAATAGCGGTTGATAGCCGTAAGCCCCGGGTTGATAGCGCCGTATAACCGCAAGCTGACAAGCTCCCTTGATTTACTTCCGGAAGACAGCATACAATGTTTTCAGCCCGACGGCCGTGGAATAAGGTGGATTAAGGAGTAATTGGTTCAACCGCACACGACACTAGGTCGAGAGAACAGAGAAAAAAACGCTAAGTCAATTTAAAGTCCGACGGCACGTGTGAGATTGCGTGATTCTTTGCATGACTCTTCCCCCCATCTCCCCACCTTCGCCCCACTGCCGCCGATCCTGTATTCCCCCAAGCTCAGCCACCCGCCCCATCAAGACCCCCTAAGACTCAAGCTCGTGCTTCTCTGTAAACAAGTTCGTCATTGGCGGCGTTGTTTATGCCACTACAAGCGGCTCCCGCAAGATGCTTAAGCTCCTCCCTCAAGATGCTTCGAGCTTTCCGTGCCAAGAGTCTCCCCTTCAATTTCGCATCTCAAGGCTGTCACCCCACTGCCTCAATATCCTGCTCCCCGACCCGTTAATCTTGTGCTGCCTCAAAACTATCAACGGTCGAGACTGGGCTCATCGTACCGGCCTCACTATGTATCCGGTGAGCGGGACTTTAGATCTACCTGTTCTATTTCTGATCACAAACCACAGCTACTGGTATCATCGAAGCAGCTATCACCTTTTACCGTCGAGGCGCAACACCCTGTGTTTTCTTGCTGCCTCTGACCGTCCCGGGTCGTCATTCGCAATCGCCCCATTTGCCCTATCCTGCGCGCCCTCTGCCCTCCCCCTGCCTGCCCCCGCGCCCCCGCCCCGACGTGGTGGATGAAAGGAACGTGGTGGTAAGAGAACAAGGAAAGCCGATGACGGCACTGGCCACGTGACAAACATGTTGAACTGACGCAAACTGACGAGCTTTCACAGCGGGAATCTGAACTGACGAAAATTTACTGCTGGCAGTTTCAAGTGACGAAGAACACCTCAAATTTGCCTAATTTACATGATGTGACTAACTTTCTCAAAATTAGCCGAAGTGACGAAGTGACGAAGGTGGTATAGACTCTCTCTATTGCGGTCCGCCAGCACGTGATATTGCCCCCAATTTGGCATGCTCGTCTAAGTTTGTGCGTGGCAGAGTTTGTGGTGAATTAGGATATGCTAGAGACATTCCTGAGACCCAAATGGTGGCCCAGTGGTCGGTCCCAGCCTCAAACTAGGTGGTTCCCAGAAAAAAAAAATTCGGCCTTGCGGCCAAACCAACCACCCAGCCACCGGTCCGGCAATCACGGTCCGGTACCCCCTTGAGCGTGATAGAGTGCTTTCGAAAAAAGTTCACGAGTAATTTATGACATCAATTTCCTTTTGAACCACAGCGCTCCACACCTGCGTGCACTGGAGCACAAGCGCCTGTAAGCGATGTCAACGAGCGTAAGTCAACTTTGTTTGCGCTCTAGGGTTTTGCAGATGACTTAGGTGGAAATCTCCGCTAAGGAATTCACTTGATGTGAAGAGTAGGTATTTTGTTTCGGTGAACAATTTGCATCCTCCTCAACCGAAGTGGGGGGCCGCGAAGCGGTCCCCCATGCTCTTGTTGTCATATAAAAGATGGCATGTATTTGTATGTAGACTAGTGAATACCACCCCACTTGTTGGCACTATAGACCTCTCAGGATCATTTACCTGATGTCTACACCTCGGAGCTTATTCTGGTTGATCAAGGCTTCGCTCCTTGCACATCAACTCAGTCTTAAGTCTCTTGCTCGGCCTTGTGCCATTCAGCGTCCAACTAAGTGTTCTTGTGGTTAGTAACTAGGAATAAAATTGATTTAAAGTCGTTTATACGCTATAAGTGTTGAATCACAAGGAATTGAGAAGTTCTTACTGAGATTGATGGCCGATATGACTGGCCTACTTCCCCGAACACATATGAAGCTGAAGTTGTTGGTGGTTGGATATTGAAAATATCTTGGAGCTTAGACTTTGTCTAGCTCTTTTGTGATTTGATTCCACTGCTGCACTTTGGTCCATCGTTTCAACAGCTCGCCCATACTAGTTTCAACCTCGCCAATCAAATGCTGCCATCTTCCTCAAAGCAAGTGCCCCGACGGGTCCGATGGGCCATAATTCAGTTCGGATTTTTCAATTCCTGCAACCTGCATGATTGATTCACCCCTTTATTAAAATTACGTGTGTCTGTCTGTCTGAAGCCATTTTAAACTCCGCTTTTAATCTATCATTCCGGCAGGCGCCGGCGAGCGCTTGTTATTTGAAGTAAAATTGGATTCCGAGGGTAGGGAGATTTTCCGGAGGCCTCTGCGCCAACCGGATATGGCACTCGCGGCTCCGCCGCGTCCATTCTATTTTGCACTGCCATCTCGGCACTAGCGGCTCCGCCGCGTCCATTCTATTTGGCACCGCCATCTCGGCACTTGCGGCTCCGCCGCGTCCATTCTATTTGGCACCGCCATCTCCCCTATTTCCGGGTCAGTTGATGTGGCAGCTGTCAGGGCGCTTCTGGAGTGCTCGGCGCAGTCATTGCGAACGTCGAGCCAACCTCCGTAGGTATAGTAGTAGGTAGTCATGTTTATAATGCCTGAAGTAGTGTGGCTTCATGAGAAAAATTAACTGACCAAGAAGAATGCAAATTTTTACTGACCCACCGCGTCATGTCAGCTCAGATCACTCGGAACTGCCACATCACGGGCATCACCGCCTTACGTTGCCTTACGGAATTCGCCACGGCGTTGGGTGAATAGCATTTAGTGCTCGACACAGTTCCGCAAACAAGACTAAGAAACCAAGGGGTGAGACACATGTAGACAAGGTACGTCTAGCTCAAAGTCTGTCTACGTCTGTCTACGGGGGTAGACTAACCCTTGGTCTACGGACCCTCGGAACGCAGTGAGTACGCCAGGAATCCCCCTCGCCTCCGAAGCATCTAGGGACTGACTCTCGACATAGGCTTGCTCGCTTCGCTGGGGTACCCGCGACTCAACAAAGGTCTGCCTGTTTAAAATCAATATCCACAGATGATTGAACAACCACACCACCCACGACAGATGTATGTCGGATTGGCTGTGACTTGATGCACCTGTATGTCTTGGTCAGTTATGACCCAAATGAATGGCTGGAATCCTTTATAGTGACATTGTAGACCTAGCAGTCATACCATACAGTTCTATCGACTGAAGACACACATTTGAAGCATCCTAATTACTATCCCCCCCCTAGAACCCGGACAGTCAAGGAAAAAACTGTCAATATCTTTTCATATACAATATTTGGCGCAAAGCCGAGTACGTAGATCGCCAGCATTTGGAATTTTACCCCGTTCTACGTTTTTACTTCAAGAAAAACAGGCGAGAATTGAGCAAACAATACCAATCTTTTGGACTACCGTGATTACTATCAGACTAGAAGTCCTCCGTTCTTGTTCATCCACAACTATTTCTCAATCTTCTTTGCATAAAACATGTTCCAAGGATCCTTAACCCTCATTTGGGTCATCACCAGCCAGAGCTAACCATACCGTGAGTATTCGAGAATTTGGCCATTTTAGGCAAGATCATGTGCGATAAAAATTAATTGATCTCTCAAGCTCATACTGAGCGTTGACCATGCTGCTCTTGGGTGGAGGGCGGCCATATATCCCAAATAACACGCACATATAGTTTGAACCAAAATATCTTACATATTGCTTACATGAAACCCGCTGAGTGATCTCGTTCCCACTATGAAGGCCCAAGCCATTCTCGATCTCTTCCTCCAAGGCACTTGACAGAACTGCCGCCACAGGTAATTTGGGCTTGTCCCTGCCCGTAGGATCCCTACCCATTGGCGGGCGATTCGCTGGAGGAAGATTGAGAGCCTGGTGTAACCGAGCATTTTCCTCCTCCAGCTCCGAGATACGCTGCTGCAAGGCCTGCTGATGGTGATCATGAGAGAAAAAGAAGGTCATTCCGTGAAATATGCCTGCGGACCTCGAGGTGGGCCGCGCGACGAGCTCTGAATGCACGTTGATTATTGCGGTCGGGATTTGGAGGCAGGTTGTCGCTGGGTTTGCGGCCGTGCTTCGAGGACATGAGCGAAAACAAACGACGGGTGGTGTTTGTGGTTGTTTTTCATACATAACGGCACCTGACATTAGGAAAAACCTCCCTATCCTAATTTAGGGGAAATTTGGTTCCCGTGCACCAAATTGGGATAATTTGGGGGAAAGTGGCTAAATTAGCTGGATTGTTGATATTAGAGCGTTTGCGGTGGAGCCACCAGATCAACTGGTGGCTCGTGTTTTAGATTAGTGTCAGGACCGTCCGGCATGTGCTAGTCACTATTTCATCCTCTCTATGGGGGCTAACATAGCCACCGGGAGTTCCGGAGAAAAATTAGCCACCAGTTGATCTGGTGGCTCCACTGCAAACACTCTATTGGATATTGTTTCGCATCCCGCTTGCGACCTGAGTGGTAGGAATGCTAGGGTGAGCGCTCGTATCTGGTAAGACCATACTGCTTTCGACCCGAGAGGTGGATATTGTCCCGCATCCCGCTTGCGACCTGAGAGGTGGGGATGATCCGGTGAATGCTGGAAAAGACAATACCGCTTCCGACCCGAGGGGTGGATATTGTCCCACATCTTGCATGCGACCCGAAAGGTGGGGATGCTCGGGTGAGTATGTGCAGAGCGCATGCTCGTCGTATTCCAACCCGAGGGGTGGATATTGTGCGACCTGAGCTGGGAATGCTCGGGCAAGTGTGTGTATACTGGACAGTTCGACCATTCGACCACGGCCAAGATGTAGCCTGAAACCCCCTCCCCCCCTTTCGACCATGGGAAATCTCGGATTTATTTGAGCATTCTTGGAGGCGATTTTTTGCAGAGGGTTGTGACACGCGACGGTAAGACAATACCGCTTCTGATCCGAGGGGTGGATATTGTCTTGCATCCTGTTGTCGGGATGCTCGGGTAGTTGTGCCGCTGTGTGGGGAGACGCAACCTGAGTTGGTATTCTGGTTGTCCGTAAAAATTATCACACGAAGGCGCCGATGTGCGTGAGTACGCGCAATACCCCCGGAGTGTTGCATGATCCCAGGGCTGCAGCGAATATTGCCTCCAAGAACGTTCTCCCTCCGACCTCCTTTGGAGTCGTTCTTGGAGGTGGGACATCACGAGGAATAGGACACCGAAAAGAATGTAGGGCACCACTACAAATTATTAGTCAATGCTTCGTGGGTATGGGAAAATGGCGAACGTATGGCGACAATATCCAGAGAATTTTATTGAACTGGGATGCTGCGTTGATCGACATAATCAGGAAGGCACTGAGCGAGAGGGTCATATTGTGTTTCGTTTTTATACTGATATCAGACGCTCAAATAGCTGTTGACCAAAATGCTGTAAAAAAGTAACACTTCGGTGAAAGGCAATGAAGCCATTGCTTCCGCCGACGTCAACGCGGACACAATCGGCTTGTAAATGCCGGACCGTCACACGGAGCCGGACTAGGGGAATTCCTGGCTTACGGCCCGACAAATATAGAGGCAATTAAGTAATACAGGGGGCGGTGAAGAAGCTGTATGTAACGGATGGGTATTTACATATTGCCATTCCAACTTTCCTTCTTTTAGTAAGGAAGAATTTATTTTTTGGCTATCTGTATGTAGCAGGAGGAGGAGGAGGAGGATATATTACACTGATGCGGTCCCACAATTGGAACAATCAGTTTACTACGAAGCTTGGGTAACTGCTTGTGGACCAACAAAGTTACCGATTTTTACGCAGAACACACGCACTACTGTAGGGGGGGGGGGGGGGGGGGGGGGGGGGGGGGGGGGGGGGGAGGAAGACTAAACATCGGAGTCGGAGGATTGTATGTGCTCAGACTGTGATCCTACATTTAATTAATTACGCGGTGGATGGATATAGCGGCATCCTCCCACCGCGGTGTATTCTGTACATTCTCTTTAGTTCTCCTTTCAACTTTCCAATTCTGTCGATACTATCTCACGAGATCCAGAACTTGCATTGCTAGAGATCTGAAGGGTGTGAACTACTGGCGAGGAAAGACGAGGCAGCCCATGATAGTCTAGAACCGATAGCATCGCCTCAGAACACAACCTACGCCCACAGCTACTCCTTAAAACGTTCTGGGAATTTGAGGCTCTGCGGAATACTCCATCGGGATGCACCCGTGGCGCTTCCATTCGGGTTGCCACCCGACAACCGGTAAGGCCACCGTTCAACTCACCCTAGGGACGCCGTTGGATATGGATGGGGATTATGCAGTCGAAATTATGAAGATTATTGCGGCCTCGTCATCAATTTTGTTGAAGTAATGGCTCGACGCGCCATAAAATCGGCACGGCGGGCGCTAACCCGGTACAGTCTGTCACAAAAAAAAATGCGCACCCCCCTATTTTGTCATAATTCGGCAACCACTTAGAATTTTGAACCTGTTAAATAATTGGTGAAGATTTCCAATAGACATAAAGAATCTATATGAAGTTTACTTAATTAACTTGCGTCTCAACGCATAATCCCGCTTAATCTGTGCTCGATTCAACACTCCTGGAAAGCACACAAGGCTGATGGTACAACGAGGAACTCGGTGCAAAACTTGAACATGGTCTGTTCAAGCATTCAGATTTAGTGACCACTGTTCAACAAGCTGTTCTGTTCAACATGTTCTGTTGAACAGTATTGCTTATCACGACAAGGACTTATGTGCTTGGCAGTTGAATGATGCCTGTATCAGTATTGCCCGCAGAATGGGTCTGCAGCCGGGAGGAAAGAAACAACCACGACTGCATGATTGCCATCTCGACATTGCCCCAGGTCATGAACTTACAATGGGAGTTGGGAGCGGTACCGTCTTCGAAAATGGATCTTAGTGTCGAGTTGTGCGAGAAATCCCCATCGGGGTGAAGTTGATAGATGTCGATACATCGCTCAAATGCTCGAATGTGGACTCGGAGTACCTGTGTGGTCAAATAGAATAAATGTTGTTAGTCGATGAATGACAAGGAATGGAGAAATAAAGCCTTACCTCGAGCGAGATACGAGGGCTGCAAGCCCAACTCGAAGTCTGGAACAAAAAATCAAGTCAGAGTCAAGACAAGAGAATACTGCGGATTCCTTGAACATTATACTATGAATTGAGCGGGTTTAAATCAAGGCAATATCGCCTATGGGCAGAGAAAATCGACCCCAAACTCACCGAAGAGTGCACGAGAAGACGACTGCACACAGTGATTCATTACACTATCGGCTATAAGAAGGAACCTCGGTGAGTACGTTGCAAAATTCACGCAACATAACGCTTACAGAGGCATATGTACGCTCCTACTGCCATCTACTTCAAAAATGAAACACAGTTCAATCCTGCGCTGAATAAGGAAACAAACGGGACGGCTGAATCAGGAACATTCAAGGAGAAGACGGAAGATTGGAGCGGCGCACCTTAACAGGGTATAGATCCCACTCTCCACTGTGAGAGTTTGGTCAGTAGCATTGATGCAAACGACGAGAATTGGCCTGCCTACCTTGAAAGTAAACAAATGTTCCGTGATGCTACAAGACTGAGACTCGGAGTTGAGTCAGTGAAATCGGAGTGAAGATCAAGGAAAAGTTCCAGGGGTGAATTTCAAAGAGCATGGTTCCGGCATCTGAGTCAGTAAAGTGATGCGAAATTGAAGGTCAACAACGTGAAATCTTGGCGGGTCATCATTGAGCCAGATAGGGTGAGCAAATAACCAACCTTGAATCCCGAATGTAGCGCTATTTATGCTTGAAGTTAAGAAGAGCCCAGTTAAATATTTCGGCCGGCGCGTTGATTCGGAGCGATTGAACCACAAATCTTGAACCAAAAATCTGTGGGCGTGAGCCTGGTTATAATGGGGGCAACTGAGATCGGTAATCAGAACGAATTGAGACTCACACGTTTGAAATGATTCAACCAACGACTGAATTTAAACGCACACGAGGTCAGTTCTCAAAACGAATTGGAACGCGCCCATTTATAATGAATAAGATACAAGGGTGCTGTAATACTGGAGGTCAGTCAACCGAATTCAACTAACAATTCAAGTCGCACATGAGTTATAGCAGCAAAAGGAAGTTCCCCCATGTAAATGGTGTCATGCAGCATTCCTGAGGACATGGTACGATCCCTGAAGGAAAAATGCAGTGGGAGCAACCAGAAACTTGAAGAGGTACGAGACATAGATAAATGTCAAGTCATCGAGTCGGTAAGTGTGGCAGCTACATGAAATATGAGTGAATAAAAGTACGATGTTGGAAGTGCAGGACCACCCAGAAGTCGGAGGTGTTGACGCTGAAACGGAAGAACAGCCTGTGCTGGAGCGGGTGCTTGATGAAGATGAACAATAAACCATCGAGGGTCGCGTCGCGCCTAAGAGGTGCAGGCCACGAACATTGGACAAGAGGTCTAAAGCAATAAATACTGTATCACAATAATTTTCAAACAGAATCATGGAGATGAACGGAGGAAAGGAGCGAAGAGACTTGGAGGATCTTTAGAAGACGAAATGGGAGAAAATAAACAAGGGTGAAGCACGGAAGAACAGAACGGAAGAAAAGAAGTAGGATATACTTTATGGTGGGGAATTGGTTGCACAGATCTTGCAGCACCAGAGCAGACAACCTCGGAGCGTGAGATGTCCCTCATTAAGTTCATCGGATGATAGGGGACAGTAGCCTGGAGAGTCTATGTAGCACTGAAGCCAGTGGGAGAGCATAGAGAGGAGGGGGGAGTATGAGGTGTGTCGTCTACCCAGGATCAAAGATCGAAAATCGGGATCAATTTCATTGGTTGATAAACGTAAAACAAAGATCATATGTACCAACTCAAAGGGTCCGGTTATGGTTGCCATCAGTACAGGGTCGAAGATATGGACCGTGACGGCAAGATGATCCAGTGTTGTGGAGGTCAGTGACTGGTCGCAAGGTCGGTTTGGCCAGGTCATCCAGGTCACCCGAGCGACATGACTCGGCGACCTCAGTTCCAACAGACGTTGCCACGCGCATTGCCGCAAACGTGGGAGCGATTGCTCCCGCTAGCCTCGGCTAGCTTCGGCTAGACCACACAAAGGCAGTGCAGAGGTCAGGTCGTTTGTGCGGCCGGATAACTAGTCACTGGCTAGTCGCCGACTTTCAAAAATGACTGGCCGGTTCAAGTCACCGATCCCACAACACTGGCAAGATCCCAGGAGCGCGGTGAATAGAACATGCACATTCCATTGGTCCTTCCGCAACATTAAGAAGGAACCCTCATTGATTGAAATCTGGTTCTAGATTTATTCAAGTGATATTTTGGACCTTTTCATGCAGTCCGTATCCTGTGGCCATAGTCTACATGAGGTCAGTGTCCCCAGATCCTTTAAATTGTGACCGAAATTGTCATTTGCACCGAGTTGAGTGTGAAAGCATGCCAAGTAGATCATTAAAACAATTTCTCGCAACTTACACAATGAAGGAATTGGTTATTTAGCTTGAAAACCTCGAAATCTGTGCGAACTAGCTATGTGACTGTCTGCATCATATTCAGTGTTTAGTCCCAGACAACAATAGCTCTATGGCTCAATGGTTGTTGTATGCAGCGGTTTGTCGTTCGATCCCCCTTAGGTACACTTTTTACTTCAAACCAGTTCAAGATTCAAAGAACAGAAACATTCACTGCGTTCCCACCCCATGTAGACAGAGGGTTCATCTACTTCCGTAGACGAAGGGTAGATGAACCCCTGCGTTTCAGGGGGATTTCTATGGCGATAACTACACAGAAGAAGATTTCGGATATCGTTCTGACGGAGACGATGATGACTTGGAGAATGAAGGGTCGGATGACGACGATCCTACAGCCCAAGATCATCATGATGCATCGTACGCGGGCTTGGAGGACGGGTACGAGGTCCCGCGGGCGCCAGTCAACCTCACAGGAGACAAGGACACCCCTATGCCGGATGTCCATCCTGAAGCCAATGCTGCTCCAACGCGGGAAGCACGCAAATTTGCAGAAGATCGATTCCATCACAAGCCCATTGTCGAGAGGTACCCAGGGCACTTGGCTGGCAAACCCATATCAACCGATCTGTCCCAAAGCTCTGAGGAGACGTACAGATCATCCCTGAATGAATCCACCATCACCAATCCGTATGCACCGTTCAAGTCCAAGGTCGATTGGGAAATCGCTAAATGGGCCAAATTCCGCGGTGCGGGATCATACGTCGTTCACAGACCTTCTGAATATTGACGGCGTATGTTTAATCGCCCATAAGTTCATTTTATGTGTTAGTGATTGACGCCACATTCAGGTTTGCGAGTCCCTTGATCTCTCATACGGGACATCTGCGCAACTCAATAAAATCATTGACGAGGAATTACCCTGGCGTGTTGGAATGTGTTCGCGCGCTCTGGGGCGATACGGAATTCGCTCCATACCTCTTCGTTGCTCCGGAAGAAGCATTATATTGATAAGGGAAAGACAATCCAAATGTACCTACGGGTAAGTGGTGGTGGAGCACCCAGTTATGTCGTACCTCCCCCTGGTAATGTACTTGTGTTAACTTCGTCCTTTCAGGAGGCTGTCGAACGTGACCATCCTGGCGCAACAATTATTCCGATCATCATCTCCTCCGATAAAACCCAACTCACCGTCTTTGGGCAACAAGACTGCGTATCCGGTCTATATGACCATTGGGAATATTCCCAAAGAGATTCGTCGAAAACCATCCCGCCGAGGTTATGTTTTACTTGGTTATCTTCCCACATCCCGGATGAAGAACGTCAAAAACAAAGCCCGCCGACGTATCCTGTCAAATGTATTTCACGCGTGCATGGCGCATATTTTGGCTCCTCTGAAGGAGGCTGGCGCCACTGGCATTCCGATGACTTCCGGGGACGGGAGTCACACGCCGGGGGCATCCAATTTACGCGACACTTGTCGGTGATTACCCTGAAACAGGTTCTTGTCACTGCGGTGAAGACGGGCGAGTGCCCAACATGTGAAGCTCCTCGAGACGAGTTGGGGCAGGACAAACCTTTTCCTCTTCGGGATCTTGAAGCCGTCCTCACGGCCTTGGAATCCCTCGATCAAGGGCCCACAATTTATGCGCAGGCATGTGCCGACGCAGGGATCAAGCCCATCTATCACCCATTCTGGGAGGGCTTACCATACACAAATATATTCCAGGCCATCAGCCCCGACATCCTCCACCAGCTCTATCAGGGTATCGTCAAACATCTTATCCCCTGGCTGACGGCTTGCTGTGGTGAAGCTGAGATAGACGCCCGTTGCCGACGCCTCCCACCCAACCACAATATACGCCTATTCATGAATGGGATAACAAATCTTTCTCGGGTAACTGGGAAAGAGCATGACCAGATTTGGCGCTTCCTGCTCAGTCTCGTCATTGACGTGCAGTTGCCAGATGGGCACTCATCATCCAAACTCGTAGGTGCAGTTCGGGGGCTCCTTGACTTCGTATATCTCGCGCAGTACCCGATGCACACTTCCGAAACTCTCGCCCATCTTGAGAACGCGCTCCAGCGCTTTCATGACCACAAGTCTATCTTGTTGATCTTGGCATCCGTGACGACTTCAACCTTCCCAAACTCCACTTTTGCCGCCACTATATCATGTATATTAAATTCTTTGGGACGACGGACAACTACAACACTGAATACACCGAGCGACTGCATATAGATCTCGCCAAGGAGGCCTATCGCTCGACCAATTTCAAAGATGAGTTCCCCCAAATGACTCTTTGGCTCGAGCGCAAGGAGAAGATGTATCGGCACGAGAAATTTATTCAATGGCGCCTCGATGGCTGCCCTCCCCCTCCTGTGACCACGGAGCTACCCCCTGGACTTGTTTACGAGCGGCAGCTTAAAATAACAAAACATCCCACTCTGAAATCAGTTCGGCTCACCCGCTTAGTCGCAGATTATGGCGCAACTTTCTTTCATGATGCGCTGGCGCGATACGTTGTTCATCTTAATGATCCCGAGCTATCCCGGCGGCAGGTCGAGGAAAAATCCAACGATCTCGGCTTTTCATTCAACTCCGTCCCTGTCTACCACCGCATTAAATTCACCACTCCAGACCCTTATACCCTTATACGATACGAGGTCCGGAACGCTCTGTGGTCGATTCCATTCACGTTCAACCGTGCAAAACACTCAAAAGTGGCGATGAACTTCCTGCTCGTTTCGACACAGCACTGGTGAACGATGGTACCGGGGAGATAACTGGTGCAGCTGGTGCGTAGTATGGCATGGTGTTGTCTTAGCCTGTCCGCTTACATTTATTCAGGCCATCGCGTTGCCCAGAGATACGCAAATGGTATATTAAATGACTGATCGAGTGCCAGAAGCGCTCACAGCCTTCACCATCAGCTAGCCCGAAGCCCGATCGCTTGCGAGGATCAATGAGATGGTAAAGTAGCTGACACGCCCACTCGTGACCAAAGGCGTGGAAGACCAATACAGCAAAATCTAGGCGACCCATGTAGCGGGAAAGAAATCCCCACTTCCTGCAGGCGCGTTCCAATGTACACGCCACATCGTATAGGAAACCGACAGAGATATTGAGTGGAAGATGTTGGAATAGTGTCTCCAGCAAGGCGATAACGTAAAATTGCTTTTCGCCCGCGGAATGCATGTTGACTACCCACAATACCCGATCGTGGCGGCAAAGAGGAGACATTAGTCCCGTGTCCTCGAAAAAATCTGCGCTAGCCTTTCTCCGTCTTTCATCTGCTGCTGTGAAGGATGCTTCCCAGGACGGAACGTGAGGCGATGGGACACCAGCGGATCCTGCCGGCATCTTTTGCACACAAATTCGACGTCGGGATCGTTCGAATCCACGTCAGTGGATAAGCATCCGATGTGCGCGCGCCCAGAGTCTGCATCTCTCGCACTGCACTTCTTCCGGCTCGTCGTCACCCTCAGAGTCTTGCGCTCCACAGCCTTGGCAAAACACGGGGCATGGTGTCGTGGAATCCGTGTCCGCAAAACTGACATTATGAGCACCTTTCGCGTTCCGCTGCTTTTGGGTCGCCTGCGCATTAGCCTTGCGAGATTTTTTCGAACGCTTGTCGCCCGGGGAGACCAGTGTTTCCAACAACATGTCGTCAATATCATCGGAGTCATCTGAGTCAACGGAGAAAATTTCAGGGGGCAGCTGGTGCGGAGTGGCTTTTCGTGGAGACGCCTTTGAGCCGCGGGCCCGGGATTTTCTCGGAGAGGGCTCAGGAGACGGCAAGATGTAGTCCACGGCAGGGTCAGACTGACGAAGCCAGATTCTGTCGTCATCGGAGATGCGCTCGACCCGTGGACGCACAAGTCTGCAAGCAAAGGGGACGCCAATTTTGGTCGTTGGATCAGTGTCGAACTGCAGTCCAAGCTTTTGAGAATCTGCGATCTGCTGCTTCCGGAAGAATTGCTGGGCAGGTTCTCCGCCCACGAGATGGTCACAGCATATAGGAGGTACCCTGGCGGGACTCCAAGCATTGAGCGTGAAGAGCCGGTGGGAGAACCTCGGAGGGCGGTCGCTCGAATGCGAACAGCATGCCCCTCGTGTTTCATATCGTCATAGTCGAAGACTTTTTTGCCGCTTGGCGAGAGATAGCGTGCGATGAAGTGTTTTGCCTCCAGACTACAGTATATATGGCCCACAATGGTGTATTTGACCCCGGAGTTGAGCGCCGCGGAATTGTTGGAATATGGCGAAAGGGAACTCGGGATGTTCCAAGTGCTGGAATTGATGTCGCCAATCTCGACTATGAGGACGATGGGAATATTGAGGACGATGTCAAATCCAGTGGAGGTTCCATCGCAAAGTGGAACACCATCCTTGGAATGCCAGCACGCGGCAAGGGCTTCTGATTTGGAAACGCGGATGAGGTCTTGGAACCACTTGCGGAGGTCGCCATTGTATCGCTGACAGAGATCCTGCGATAGTTGGCAGATGTTGCGAAGGCGCACGGGTGAAACTTGGTAATGCTCGTTCGATGATCCGACACAGGTTTTGAAAAAACACTCGCCACATCGCAAAGTAGGACTGGGCACGCTCAACTGCGGGTCATGATTCCGGTGCGTGTGCGACACTGATTGTTTGGTGACTTTTTATTATTATTATTATTATTATTTTGCGGAGCGGTATACGGCGGAGCAACTGATAAAATCAGTGTACAGATCCGAAAGTTTCGCGTTGGCATCCCCCTGGTGTTTACGGATTATGTCCTCGCCTTTCTCAGCTCCGACTTGGTTTTCCAGGTAATGTAAACCCAACTGCTGTTCCATTTCCATCTTTCTTATACTTACCCGCAGCCTACCTAGTCTTCCTCTCGCTATGACCTCCCACCCAGCCCTTCTGACTTCTACGACCCTCACTGGGATTTTTTGCCTGCTCTGGCAGGATGGATGCTCAACCGCCCAAATTCGGAGCGAAACGGTCCGGCATCCGAGGTAATCCGGGATGCTAACCAGATTTTCCTTGGTGTTGGTGTCTACACTGTTGTTGAACTTTTCTTTCTTGCTGGTAACGTCGAACCATATCGTCAAGTTTGTCAAATTAAGCTTATTATTCAGGTCTACTGTGTTAACTGAGGCAGAACTGTTCAACACTCCTTCGCGCGTCACCAGACTGTGTGGCGGATATTTTGAATTCTTACACAAGTCCCGCATGGATCTTTGGTAACTTCCTTTGCTTACTGTCTTGCATGTTTTGACCATATATCTAGGAAACTTCTGCGCCCCGCTCTGAAAGATGGCCAACTGGCCCCGACTGAGTGCCAGCGCCTAGGCTACATCGACTGGCTTCATGTTTATGCCAAAGACCAAACCAAGATTCCGGTTCGGATGGCTGAGCTTGTCGATTATTATGTGGTATGTTATTCCCTCTTGACTTGAAATTTATATTTTGTAAACACCATGGGCAGGCGCAAGTACATGACCTATCTGAACTGCCTGAACGATGGGTTCGGTATCAAATAGACTCACTCTTTGATGTTTTTGAGCCCACCCTGCTATCCACTGCCCTCTGGCTTCCTCATAACCTCGGGCATCTTGTTTTTGGCCATCAATTGTGGACCCAACTTGGAGGTCATCTCTCTGACTGCAGTGATCCCATAACCGCTTATTTTTCAGAGAAAGGTTTCGTTGACAACTTTATCATTGATGTGTATAGCTCATCTTTATCAGACCTGCTGGAGGAGCCCACCTTTCTACGCCTCAATCACTACTCCCCTCTTTTCCTTGCCAGCAGTGATTTCCAGTCTCAAGCTCTTCCCCATCGACCAATATATACGTACCGCAACGACAAGCAGATCTGGTCCATCACTCCTTTACCTGAAAACTCGCAAGGCGTCAGCGCTTATGAGTAAGTACCATAATTAACTCTTTCTTCATGCCCATATTTATCCAGACTCAGGGAC
The DNA here is from genome assembly GCA_029378375.1 of Mycena olivaceomarginata. Lineage (NCBI taxonomy): Eukaryota > Fungi > Basidiomycota > Agaricomycetes > Agaricales > Mycenaceae > Mycena > Mycena olivaceomarginata. The sequence goes on from JARKIC010001397.1 coordinate 47,758, forward strand.
AGTGCTTCGCCGACACAGGTCATAGGCGAAGAACGCAGACGCATGCCCTTCTCGTATATCGTTCAACATACACAGAAAGTTCCGATTGGCCCTCTCGAGTACTGTGGGAACGCTCATGGTAAAAATGCCATTTTTTTTTCTCCTATGCCCTATTTTTGCCAGAGAAGTGAGAAAAAAAGAGTCTTTGGGTTGTTGTGGTACAATTGGTGCTATTTTCGATCGCTGTCGATCGCTCTTGATCACGACTTTCTGCCGACTTCGGAGCAGAATGATTGGAACCGCCATTGGTTACCATTTTCAGCGCTCGGTAGTCTCGTCACTGATTGGGAAACCCCACTGATCGGGAAACCCCATAGCCTTGTCAGAATGATTGGTACCGGCAAGTTGCTTGATTGAAGGACTGTTTGTTCCTATTTGTCCCTCCTTCGATCAGTCTCCTTCGCAGTGCTTTCGGCCAAATTTGATGGCCGCGCAACAGGACCTGTGATGGTGGTATGAAAACGAGGTGCGTATTTGTCCTCCCACTTCGCCGCGCAGCCCTCCTTCACCATGCTTTGCTGCATTGATCTTGCACCACCGCCCTAGGTACAGTGACTGTGTCACTGGAGGATTGGTGAAGCTCTATGTGTTTTATTTATCCCTTCAGGTACCACGCGCGCAGTTTTATGTTGTCACCATCGGCCAGCACTTCCGTTCAGTCAGCAATCACCACTTCTGCTGCCTCCTCGACAAGCACCTAGTCAGCACATCCCCACCCGACATCATCTTTCCGTGTTTCTTTTTTTTTCAGCTTGGCATTTGGACTCGTTGTAGTGATCATGCAATTTGTTTAACATTTGACACACTCGCCATATCAGAGAGGCCTGTCTTACTTGGTTAGGGTCCTTGGTGATGCCTCCTCTGGTACTAGGCAGTGTTTTGAAGAGGGGAAGAGTGTAAGTATGGCCACTTAGACGGGTTCCGATCCACGTGATACCTACGACAGTATATATATCAAGATGTTTCGGCACTATTCGGTAGTCAGTCCACCACCCCGTTGTACCCTGGAATCCCAGAGCGTTGTCCCGTCAGTTTTTGGCACCCTTAGTTCTATAGTGTGCTGGCACCGCCAGCCTTTCACTTGATTTGAAGTTTGACTTGACTCGACTCGACTTCGCCTAGTGAAGTCACTTGGAGTGACTTCAAGTCGACTCGAGGCGGCCAAGTCGAGGGCAGTCTTTTTGAAATTGGCTACAATGACCACCGTGTCGAATAGGAATATACGAGTGCATATTTTTGAACTTGACGAAAGTTTACATGAAATGGATAAAATAGTATTTATTTCGTGGCCACACCAAGTCCCCATAGGACATTAAAGAGCGCTCTGGCTTCTATCGGTGTCTACGATGTGGTGACGATTCACTCATTCGATTTTGGATGAGCCAATGGAGGACGGACATCTCTATATGTCCCGCAAAAAGTGTTTCGGAGTAGGTGCTTGGACCCGTTCATATTCTGTTGTCCTGATATTCTGTTACAGATCAACACACAGGCGACTTGTGACCACGAGAAACAATTCACGTCATTTGAACTCGGGTGGCCTGGCGCAGTCACAGATGTGAAAGTCTTCAAGAACTCGGATATATGGCAGAGACGTCACTAATATTCTCGTCGACAAAAGTATGTTCTATTCGCCTCTTCGAATCGTGGGGTAAGTGTTTATCACTGGTATCCATCGACACCATTCACTGTGCGCCCGTTCGATGAACTTGAGGTGGCTGCTGCGGAACCTGCGCCTGAGGAACGTATGCGGTCATTTAATCGCCATCTTTCTGGCGTCCGTATTGTTGTTGAGCACGCATTTAGTCTGCTTAAGGGTAGGTTTCCTTGTCTCCGCGGAATGGGTCAGCACAAGTCCATTCAGGACATGTACAAAGTCATCGAGGTTCTGATTGTTTTGCACAATATGGCCATCGACTTCAAAGACAAGCCTGATCAGTTATGGATAATCACCGAGGACCCGGACGACCAGAAAGATGAGAACGATGGGAATCGAGAGGGGATTGTTATGGATGTGGTTGGAAATGCCCAAGTACCAGCATATGAGACAAATCTTTGGCTCAAAGATCAGGGCCGATTGAAGCGCCCCCGGCTTCTACATCATTTGATATAACTACGGTAATGGAATATGTACAGTACAAAATTTAGTGAGCGCGCAGACTCAAAATAGCTACGGTAAAATAAAGAGTTCATAGAAAGGATTAGTTGGGAAGTGGAAAATGATTAGAAAAGACTGAGAAGGAATCGATTCGCGGCCTCCTTGAAGTTGTTTCGTGATCTGCAAGGAGAAACGGAATAGTGCTGATATTAGTATGTTTTCGGATGGACTGGCCATTGGCAAGCATAAATTGACACGCTCAGTAGAGGGGGAAATGAATATACGCACATCCCAGAGGGCTGGTGTATCTGGTGTATAGCAATTAATGGCAATCGACGGGATACCGTATTTGCAGAACTCGGCAACCTGAAATTGTTCAGCCAAACCCGTGAAAAGATGAGGACACGTACGTGATTATCCTGTATCAGGTGCAGCGGCGAGATCGTAATAACGAGGGCGTCCTTGGGCAACATCAATACTGGTAGTATCATCGCAATAGTTTTGCCGGTGCCGGTGCCAGAACGAACAACGAGATCTTTTCCCTGCCGGACAGCGATGGCAGCCCGAATTTGGAGTTCGCTGGGAGTCTTTGTTCCCTTCGAAGCAAAATCTAGGTGTAGAAATACGTCAAGCGCGATCAGTCGCTTGGAACTGGTCAGGGTTGCAATAAATGTTTGAGGCAAGGCACGAAACGCAGTGAGGGCAGTTTCGGACAAAGGAAGAGGTATTTGAGGGTCCATGGGATTCAGGTGCTACGATTCGGTTGTGTTACTGGACGAGACTGCGCGACAGTAGAAAGGAAACGTGAGAGTCGTCAGCCGCATCTAATCGCTATGATCATCTTTCGGGAATCGGCCCGTTTCATAAGGACGCTTCAGCAGTCTTCAGCCCTCCCCACAGGTAACAAAAGTTGGAAGGGGTATTAAAAGGGAGAGAGAACAGACGGTCCAAACCAATAACAAGCGATGTAAATGAAAGGCTGGCCACATAGGTTCGGCCAGGTCTGTTGCGTTCTCGCCCGACGGCACGCGCATCGCCTCTGGGTCGCACGACAGCACCGTCCGGGTCTGGGACGCGGCGACGGGGCAGCAGGTCAGCGAGCCTCTAGCTGGCCACACAGGTTCGGTCTGGTCTGTTGCGTTTCTCGCCCGACGGCACGCGCATTGCCTCTGGGTCTGCCAACAGCACCGTCCGGATGGGCCAACGGATCAACAGAATGGTTCAGTTCCAGAATGGGTGGTTTCACCTTGGGCGGGAGAACCCATCATACATTCTCTGGACTCCTCATGCATTCCGCGGGTGTACTTTTGTTTGGCCCCCCACTATTCTGACCATATCTGCACGCCCCCAAATCATCCTCCAATTCAACAACGTTGCCTGGGGTTCGGACTGGGTGATCATGATATGATACTCTGTTTTCTCGGTATGTACTTCCCCGCCTCCGCTTATATCTTTTATGTATTTGTATGCATACCTCAGCCGTTCCCCTCTCGAGGAAGGCTTCAATGGTGCGCCTACTCACTTCTGGAATTTGCGCATTCAAAGGTCCAAGGAAAGGGGACAGGTGGCCGCATGAGAAGCATTGGGACATACCTGGACACCTAAGTTCAGAGCAAAGAGCCTGCAGCCACTCCAAAAAATCCGACCAACTGAGAAACCAAAATTGGGTGGTTTGGGGTAATAGGCAGTGGCGTGGGGGAGCCAGCATGCAGAAAATTTTCAGATACATCCCAGGGTAATTCATTGAATATCGAGATACCCTGTACTAGGTTCTAAGGTAGCAGCATGTCAGTGTCATATAATACGGGGCTGCCCAGTTCGAGCATCTTGAAAAGGTGGCGCCACCCCCTCGAGCGCCTGGCGGGCACAAATCTGGTCCGTGATAATATATGGCCATGTCGTATGGATGCCAAGCACGAGGCGAACAGAATGAGCCCAAAAAGTCCTGAAACGACGAAGAATTGGTGAAGAACGGCGCGAGACAAGTCCGGCAGGTGGCGCAAACATAAGAAATTGATGGTTACACCCTGCGGATCGAGACCGGACATGCCATAACTTTCAATCAACCCATCATTTTGGTGCCAAATTTGGTCCACACCTTCGTCATGCATTGTGCTTCGATCCCTTATTCACCGGCATTTGAAATCTCCAACCGGAGTGGTTGTGGATGGCAAGTGGCCAGCTAGCTATGATGGCCTGCTAGGGGGTCCCAAATAGTATCCCAAGACACGAAAATAGGGCTGGGTAATATTTGGCTTTGTAAATTACAGTTTGAAAATTGCATGTAAAGTATGTGTAAGTTACATTTCTTACACCGAGCCTCCTATCCGGGGTGTAAAGAATTGTAAAGTTCGCCAGAAATCTATTTGGACATTCCCACAGCATTGATGCATTTCTAGAGTTTGGTTCAACTTCTCCAGGCCACTCTATGAGCAGGCAATACCCTCCGCAGGGACTTCAGCAGTATTGAGGCATCTTGACAATGTATCGAAGCTCCGCCCGCCATGGCGATCGCGATCATGGGTTGACGAAAAATTTCAAATTCAAGTGCCCTTCTCCAGCACTCCAAGCTATAGACAAGGACGGGTATGACCTGCTCCTTGAGCTCGCCGACAGCTTTATTCGAGAGAAAGACGTGGGAACCGCCGAGATTTCGGAAGCCATGATAGAGGTCTTCGGGGACCATTATTTGTGGTCAACTGACCCGATGTCGTTGGGTTTAGAGCCTATTTCCTTCGGTTCAGACCTACGAAGAGGATGTTCGCGAGGGCTGGTAAATCTCACGCAAAGTTAATGGCACCAGAGATCATTTTGTAAACAAAGAATAAATAAAATGTCTGCTGACTATGTAGAGCAAGGATACGTGCCCTCCGATCCTTTAGCCCGTGAAGCTTTAGTGCAGAAAGGAAAGGGATGATGCTTTTACTACTTGGACGTCTTTGTAGTTCTCCATACAGAGGGTGGGCTCTATTGCGATGAATCCATTACTGTGATTGAGATGTCTACCTATCCGTCAGAATGAGATCCCAGCGTTCCACGACTGCTTGGGATTTCGCAAAATTCGGTCACGGGAAATGTCGTACCCTGTCCGGAATTTCTCACCTCGGGTTAATCCGGACATTCCGGGTTGATGATCCAAGGGTTCGTCTTTGAGTGTAGCGGTTGAGTCCAAGTCCAATTTGCCTCCCTCTGGCATCCATTGTAGTCTAGTATATATAGTCTTCCTTCAATGTATCCCTTGGTAAGAACACACCAAGACACCCAATTCTACTTCTAGGATAATTGAGTGCCAACCGCGGTTGCTCTAGTTGCGACTCTCCTGCCCAACTACGTGAATATAAGTCGAGAAATTGAGTTCTGAGTAACACACAGAGTGTATAGTTCCATGACTAGGTGTTCGGGTCGACACTAGTACTCATCGAGTGATGCCTTTACATCAGTGTTTAACATTATAATTGGTTTCACCAGGGTGAAAATGAATAAATTCACAGGTGGCCCAATGCCGGGTCTATCAACGGACCAAAAGTTGCTTGTAACGCAGATCGCGAGATGGCGATGTCGTGGTGGATGACAAGATACCATTGGAGCTCGTCCAGCATAACCGAGGGATCATGAAAGACTATCTCTTTCGCCGCGTTGAGGGCTGCTAGGCTAACGAGACGGTCTCAGCCAGGGCATCCAGTAGGATTTTACGGGCAAGATCAAAGCCTTCTGGGCTATGGAATCTAAAGGCGATGACTATTTGTGGTATAAGAGCCCAGAACGCGAGAAGAGTGAGCCCCCCGAGGGCCATAGTCGCGTGAATCGCAAGACGTGTCTTTTAGATGTGGTCGTGTTTGGCAGTCACGTGTTTCGGACTTAATCGGAATCCTGACTTACGGCTAACATGTGGCAACTAAATCTAGACTAGGTGAGGCCCACACAACGCCCGTCGTGGTTCACTTCTGCAATCACCTTGTTCAATCACCTTGTTCACCCACACTTCAGCCGTTCTACTCTTTCGCTTCCCAGCCTCCACACACACTGACACACACACGATGAAAGCCCAATAAGGACCTCTCCCGCACTCCACCCATATCACGTCCGTAGTGGGGGTCCCACACCACGATACGTTTCCCATACTCACCAGGGCGTAGGGCCCAACAGTGCCAGGCCACCTCCCCGAACTCTTCAATGGTCAAGCCAACTGTACGTTATTCAATGGCTTACGGTGCGTCCGAAGGTCTTCATGGGGTATTGAACACTCGTTTACGACTTGTCAGGCATGCCCGGATCCACCATCGGAGCTAATTGAACGTTGGCAGGCCTATCTGGAAGAGAGTAGATCCAAGTGTAGGACGGCTCGCAAAGACTTGAGTGACGAAACACTCGAGTACCTTTCGATATGCCGACTGGCGAACAGGCATGAGATCTATCCACCTTCTGAGTTCCCCACGGAACGACGATGCTGGGATGAAGACCAATTGCGATGCTGGAAGTCTGCTCTCAACGAGATGACCGAGGAAAGCGACTGGGATGAAGACTGGGATGAAGACTGGAGTGGATCTATGCTGGAATTGTAACTATCCTAGTGTTGTAACACAGCGCTATAAATTCTTGAACGTTTTCGGATGGAGTTCGCGCCCTACAACGTCAAGCATGACTCAAAAAACTGTGGACTGTCGAATGTAGAACCTCTGAATCGTACGGAAAAAACATAATAATAACACACCAGAGCCCGTCCGGCACGACTAGGATTTACAGCCGTTCCACCGCTAGATGGCGGGGGTAATACATCACCATCTCTCCTGAGAGATACATCCCAGGACTCTCGCGAGAGACGGGAGTGTTGTATCAGACGAGAGACACTTACTGCGTTCCGGCTCCGAGTAGAGCGTGCTCAACCGGTTTCGCGTGTGGACAACACGGGACCGTCTCACGAAAACCAATGTGTTCGGTTATCGGCATCAAAGCACCGCGAAAGGCCCTGGCGGATATCTAAACCAAATCGAAAACTACGACGTGAAAACTAAGTGAAAACCCAACCGTCTAGGTCTTTGTCAGTGTTCTGTACCCGGCGTGCGCGCATCCACATCTTCTTCACCGCGATTTACGGTACCGACCCTACGATAGCGACACATTATCATCCTCCTGATGACCGTCGACCCATTTGACCACAGAGGTTGTCTATCGAGGATTTAAATTCGGTTCTCCACGACGACTGCCGTTCGTAAAGCATGCTCACAACGTGCACAGCCGGATGAGCCGCGGTCTGTCTCGAGCCCAAGTCAAGCGGCCCCATGAGGAAGGTAGTGATTACGCCGTCCGGGCCCATCATTTGCGCCCGCAAGGTTTCGCGGGAGGTGAGCCTTCGAATGAGGAGTAAGCCGTGCACTTGACACTGGAGAAACTCCGGGCACACACATGTTGCACACGGAGATGACATAGACTGAGATACATGAGCAACAGATCACAAACATAATGAGTTTCAAATACCGTGACTGCTTGGAAGAATGAACAGCATACTGTTCGAATCGTGAGTGAACATCATCGAAACCTCCCCGTTTCTCCCAGGACTGACAAAATGAATGTCGTAGGCATTGCCACAAACTGGCAAATAAAATTAGTGTTGCGAAGTAAGGTGAGGATGTAGATCTGCTTACACAGATTAACTGGATCAACGCGAGAAAACTTTGAAGTGAAGAGTTAGATTTACACCTCATCCATGATGAACCAATCACCTAGTCACGAAGCCTCGATTGAAGGCATAGATGCACTTCAGGCAGACACTTTTGTGGACCCACTTAGGGTGGTTGTGTATATCTGAGATGACTACCCTAAGTGGGTCCCCATCTTGGTGGTGGTGTGGATATGCTCCCAGGCCTTGGGAGCTCCCTCCAGTAGCTATATCTCTGCCTGGGACCACCCATTCTTTTTTCTGTGGGAGCATCCTCCTATTTGGCTGGATGCTCCCAGTATTGTCACATGTCACGCCTGCCAGGGCGGGATTGTTTTGGGATTTGGGGGCCTGTGCAGGGCCTGTTTGCTACAGGGCTGGGTATATATACATACTGTGTGTTTGTCTTCGTATTTACATGACCTGGAGCATACCTGTGGCATACCGGTTCCGTTATGCATGCGGGTGCAACCCAGGAAATTTTGCATTTTTTGATTTGCACACTGCCTATTTGTTACACCATTTTTTTTGACCCCTTACACCTGCCCTCCCCTGCACCATGGATTGTGTCTCACCTTTCCACACCCCTACGCCTGCCTGGCTCACTGCACAACACATTTCACCTTCCCCTGGCTTACTGTGCCCCTATGCCTGCCCTCTGTGCTGTGGAATACATTATACCCTCCCACCTGGCTCACTGCACCCTTATGGCTGCCCTCCTGTCCTGCATGGAATGCATTTCACCCTTCCACCTGGTCTAAAATAGTATCTCCGCTTCTGATTCCCCCCTTTTTCATTTACAGTTTACTCTATTAGCGCGCAATAACAGCTGCTTTCCCTCGTGCCGCGTAGAAACAATCCATTCACTACAGACTTGGCGGCATAGATCTGATCACCCATAGTAGGCCATGATCTTGCCGTCTCATCGCCCAATCCGCGCTCATTCCGGCCATTTCAGAATCGCGCCGCGCGCCTGACCTTATACTGATACTGTTCTCAGTTGAATGCAGCTAGGTTTGACTGCTTAGTTGCACCGCTAAATGCCTAAGAAGTTGAGGACGCTTAAGAAGGGTCGTGGAATGCTCTGGTACACTTCGAGTGCATAGGATACGCAGATTATTCAAAAACGAGAGCCAAAATGGGAGCAAAAGGGGAAGAAAAAGGGAGGTTCAAGCGGGCGGTTTCACAGTTCAATTTTTTCCGCCCTTTCTCACCTCTTTTTGTGGAATTCCTCTTGGTTTCCTCCCTTTTTCACCGTCTTTACATGACAGAAGTGAAAGGGGGGAAAAAAACCGGGTGAAAAACGGTGGGAAACGGAAAAAAGCCCCTTTTCACTGAAAACTTCAAAACTTTCTTGAATTGGCCTTGGGCCTTGAAGTTCGGAAGCAGTATAGAATCTAGAACAATCAATTTGATGGGCTATTGAGATTTGTCTTGGTGCATGACTACTCTGAATCCACTGTTAAATATCGCGACGCTACTGTGACTCCCAACCCCGGAACACGAGACTGGGTAGGAGACTGGTCCAAAACCACGTTTGGCGGGATCAGCCAAAATGGCAACCAGTAATCCCAGCCGCTTCACCAAACGTGAAAAGCGCAGCCACGTGCTTGGCGAATGCGGTTGGTCACGAGCCTAAGCTTTTCTACTAAGTAGGCTCGTGAAACCAGCCGGTCCCGTGATGACTGATGCCATCATAAACTCGACACAACTTCCGGGACCGGCTGAGCCCCCCCGTCGCATGTTTTGGTGATGGATTTTCTCCCCGTCATTTAAGCCAGAAAACGTCGAAACATGGAAATTTGGGTTTTTAGGTGCAGATACAATGAGCACAAAAGCGAACTGGTTTAATGTACTCACTGCTTTGAAAATTTTCCCGAGATCCGTGAGAAATAGATTAAGATTATGGCACGGGTCGCAGATGTTTAGAATCCATATATATGTTGACGAAATGAGCTTTTTTGCTGCTCGGACGTTTGGGCCGCCATCACCAACGACCGCGGAGTACGACTTCGCTTTGAATGAAGCGCATATGTGTTTTTCAATCACGTCAAATAGAGCGGCAGCAGTTACCGAAACACCCTTGAAAACATGACCCGCTGTAAGAAATGACCGGCAGCTTGGCAGTGTTGCGGCACATTGTTTGGTGATGGCCTACATTTGTTTGGATTGGCATGGAAAGCCCTGAGCTCCGTTTCAAAAGAACCAGGGCCGTCAAAATAAATCTGAAGAGACAGTCTGAACAGGAATTTCGCTGGCTATCCTCCCAGCACGACCCCGTCAAAGTCCGGCTTGAAATGATTGCACAGTGGCCAGAATACTGTTTTGGTGCAAAACCTCGGCACATTGTTTGGTGATGGCCTGCATTTGTTTGGATTGGCATGAAGAGCCCTGAGCTCCGTTTCAAAAGAACCAGGGCTGTCAAAATAAATCTGAAGAGACAGTCTGAACCGGAATTTCGCTGGCTATCCTCCCAGCATGACCCCGTCAGAGTCCGGCTTGAAATGATTGCACAGTGGCCAAAATATTATTGCGGGTTCTTCTGTGACAGTTCGCCCGTGGTATTTTTTTTTGTTCACCACACACAGGACAGCTTTCAAGCACACGAAACCCAAGTCCTTCAAAAAATCTGTACTCACCACCCTCTTTATAAAATTGAGCCTTCTGTCCGTCTGAAGCTGGATCCCCATATGGTTATATTGCGCAGCTGACATCCGTTATCCATCAACCGGCATGAAGTAACCGTTATATTAGGCTCCGCTTAATCCCGAGGCATGCCGTTATTGCCAACTGAATGTTATCTCACATTTTGTCTACTCAGCTTCTCACGACATCCCATTCTGGGAACCCTGTAGACACAACCTACATGAGATGAAGTAGCCCAGTCAAGGTCAAGCTGAGTTCAATTTTTTTTTTAAATGCATACTCAGCTTCAATACAACTAGCAAGGCCAACGCAAGCAAGTGAGAGCGCCGGCGACTGCTTTAGTAGCGATTACCAAATCGGGACTCAAACTTGTCACGAAGTTCGGTCCGCTATCATACAGTATACAGTCGAATGGCTCATAATGCATAGCGTCCGTGGACCCCCAAACCCTATGAGAATTATGCTTTATTAGATGCCCGTACAGCGGTAAAATGCAGTTCGATGGACCCCCAAACCCTATGCATTATGAGTGTTATGCATTACTGTATAATGTTCACTGTTCGCAGCAAGAGGTGGGTGCAACACAAAAAAAAGATATCAACCTCTTTTTCGTTTCTTAGCTCACGGAAATGAAAAAATGCTCTCGCCGGGCGCACGCTGGCACCACTAATAACCGTCTTCTGGCGCACGGAACAGGACGCGCGCTGGGGTGACTGTGCAGCAGTGGTGGACGCAGACGCCGCTAACTGTCTTGTGCCTCGGCATGCACACCGACGTCCCAACCGTCTTGTGTGCGGCGAGCCACCCTATTTTGCATTTTCCCTGTGTGCAGAGTCGATTTTTCACTCGAACCATGCTCTGCCCAGGCGAATATTCTGCAAGCGCGCGCACAGAAGACAGTCAGTCATAATCTAGTGATACATGATTAATCCCGCTCCTCGAGCTCCTCCAGCCTGTCCACCTGTCTGTTGCGCGAGATGAGTGCCACTGCGCCATCGGGAGGGCAGTTCAAACCCTACCTATCGCGCATCGCTTCCTGCCACCGCTGGAGCTTAGCGGTCTCGTTCAGCGGGAAGCCGTAGATGCGCGGGTGGTAGGCTTCCGCCCAGAGCGCTGCGTTCGCCGTGCTGATCCCATCGCCGATGCCCTCCGCGGCCGTGACTTTGCCCTCGAACATGCCAACGCTGGCGGGCCGATTTGCTGGCTTCTTCCGCGGGATGAGCATGGGGTGCGTGAGGTACAGGAGATGAGGGAACGTCGTCCCGAAGTACGCGCCGTCGATGGAGCCGTGGCGAGAGGACTTAGGGGAGTAGATGTCTTCGCAGCGGCCGCAGTAGAGCTTGACGCACTTTTCGAACGGGACGTCGACAATTCCGACGGGAAGGAGAGACTGGGACTGGCACAGGACTCGGGGGCAGCCACCGAAGTCACCGCACTTGTACTTCTCGACCTAAAAGGGAGGCGGCGAGGCGAGGACGATAAAAATCAGGTGGCCGTGAGTCAGTAGCCTACAATGTCCTAAGACGCACCATCTTGGCCAGACCACGAGCAGTTACGATCCATCTAGCGTGAATGAGGCCATACAAGAGCCGGGCCTCGATACCCACGGACTCTCGTAGCTCATCATCGTCTGCGGACGCCCTTCAGACCGGGCATAAAAAATACGAACAGAAGACGCACCAAGTTGGTCCGTTATAAGATTCAGCGCTTGGTAATAGTTCGCCACCTCGGTGTTCAGGCCCGTAAGGTTAAATCGGTCCAAGATAAAGTCCTCGTCGACCTCGCAGAAGTACTCGTTTCCTTTTGATGAGAGAAACCACGAGATCCACTGGATGTCTGCTCAGAGGACATCTGGGCAAAACTATTGCTGTTACCGTGCTGCAGGGGTGTGAGTGAACGGAGAAAGGTTAGCGGGGGAAACTGACCTTGAGTGGTCCGAATCTGAGCCCATCGATAGATACGATACGTCTTCGACTGCCCGGTGTACTCCGAGTCAATGGCCGTCCAGATGCACAACAAAGGGAGAAGGTACGCACTCGCCAAAGCACAGTCAGCCGAATCGCCGCCGCCCGTTGTCTTGGCAATGGCTGTCGGTGCAATGTCGATGTTCTCGTCCATGTCCCACCGCGTGATTGTAACATGACGTACCACGTGATTGTCACGATTCATTGACTGATTGCATCTGCCATTTTGAATAACTTGTTTATTTGACAACCCCCTGTAATAATCCAAGTTCGAAGTTGGAAGTTGGGGAATCGGTCAGCAAAGTACCTAAAATTTGGCCAGCAGGTCCTTTTTTTCCGGTTTTCTTTCGTTTTATTTTTGCTCCGGTTGATTTTATATTCCACAGGGATCCGCATTTTGGGAATATTATGCTCGACGCTAGCGAAATGTATCCGGATGGTTTTCACACAAGGTACTTTAGCTACAGAGATATGACTCCTGATCTAAATGGCCGCGCCAAATGGTTGACACGGACTCGACGACCGAGCCGATACTACTGGACTGACTACTGTACTATTTCGACCAAATGTTCAGGTGACTGGTGACAGAGGGTCGCGAACTAACACATCCCATTCTGTTGAAGTTAGTTCGTGCTCTCGCACCTCATCATCTTTCGCAACATAATTGAAGATCGGTGTGCGGTACTGCAGCGCACGACCCATCAGAAATGGGTATTATTAGTGTTGAGAGTGAAAGATTGCGTGAACACCTACGAAGCTGATGAGTTGAGGACCAGCGTGTCTTGACATCGAGAATCAGCATTAAAACATTGTTGATGGTCCCGGGTGACGTGTTCATAGTCTCGAACTTCCTTCTGCCAAGTCTTGCGACGCTGGTGACTGGACCGCACATGGCGCACAATTTTGCGAAGCTTTTAAACAAAAAGGTCAGTGAGAAGGAGGCAGATGGGCGAAGATTTTTGCCTTGAAGACAGCACTTCCAATGAGGCTAGTCGGTTTCACGTACTCATTGTCGTCGGCATCATCCACTTCGCTGGCCCGATTATCCTGCACATGGGAAAGGGACTCTGTCGCAGAATCCTGGTACGCAGTGGACCGAGATTTCGCCTTCTTTTTCTCGTCCTTTGTGAGGGCCCCAATTGCTTCAAGAAGCTAACAAATTGTATGAGTTTACAAACGAGATCGAAGTTGGCGGGCACGCACCTTGAGTGCTGCCAAATGTATGGTGTGCGGCATGCATCGCATCCGCGCATGTCGGCTGAAAAGTGGGATACCAATTGATCGGCAGCGACTTGCAAACGCCTCAACCATAGTATCATTATTTGTAGCATTATCCATTACAAAAGCAGTTATCTGAATCAAGTTAACTATCTGGTCCACCAAAAATCTGAAGCACGTACCCTGCCGATGATCCCGAATTTTTCAACAGTCTCCCATACAGCGGCGGCCATATTCTCCCCAGAATGCTCGCCGATCAGCTCACGGAAATCGATAAGACACTCCTCTGCCACCAATTAGACGTGAAAACAGGGCCGAAACAACCACGCACCCAGTTTGCCATTATTCCCAATGTGATGAATTACAATGGCCAAGAAAGCAAAACCATTGCTTGAAGTCCATGCGTCGAGTGAGAGCACAAAGTCTGACGTGTTCTCCTATTTATATTCATTTATCGACGTCTCGCTCAAGCGTAGCGGGTGTGTAACATACTTTGAACATTTCCGTGAGACCCGCAACCATCTCCTCGCCCATCGTCTTATCAATGCGTTACTTGATGGACTGGGCATGCGGAATTTTAAGCTCTTTGCGCGCTGGATGGTGAGTGTACTGGAGCAGTTCACGAAACTCAACTGCGTCAACAGCGGAGAAGGGTTGATCGCATGCCGCAACCCATTTTGCGAGTAAATCTTCAAAATGCTGTTGATCCCACGGCTCCTGAAGAGAAGTGAGTAATACAGAGTCCAATGCCAAGAGCACATTCGTCAAATACAAGCTCACAGACGAAGTCGTTCGAGACATCGAATGGTGGAGGACAGAGCTGAGCAAGGAGGTAGTTTCGCTCAAGATTATCGAGCCGCCGCCCATGCAGTCCGAGGAGATATTTGTCGACGCTTCAACGGGGTGGGGCATCGGTTTCACCTACAAAGGTCGTTGGCTGGCGTGGAAGTACATCCCCAGCTGGTTCTGCGAGGGGCGTTGCATTAGGTGGGGGGAAACGGTTGCTATTGAACTCGCGCTCCGGACCCTCATCGCGTCCGGCGTGAGCAACACCCACATCAAGCTTCGGTCCGACAACCAGGGTGTCATCGGCGCGCTAGCAGCGGGTCGATCCTACAATATCCAGGAAAACACCGTCCTCCAGCACATCCTTCGGCTCTTCGACGAGCACTCAATCTGGTTGAGGATTGAGTGGATCCCGTCGGAGGAGAATCCTGCAGACGCACCGTCGCGTGGCACCTTCGCACATAGATCGAAACTTTACCCAAATCCTCCCAAAATACCTTATTACCTACGTAATTACATCTCTCATTCAGTAAAGTACAATGAATTGCATTGAATAGTAGAAATAAATCAACCTCTTGACCCAAAATTTTTACCAGTAAACTATGCGTGACAAGTCACATGATGTCTAACAACTTACTTCCGAACAACGACATGCGCGCACCATCCGCCCTGGTAGGGCTTCGACCCGTCCGTCCCGTCAGACGGCCGGGTCAAAAGACGGCCGTCTTTTGCAACGGACGGGGCTCACCCGTCCGTCAGGGCTCAAGCCAAGAGGTCCTGACGGACGGGTGCCGTCCGTCATACCCGTTACGGCCATCGACGGGTGAATTGAATTTTAATTTTTTGTTTGGTGCCTTTCGCCCTCTAGTATGGCGAGAAAAATGTATCGGCGAGATAGCGGGAGTCACGGCCAGGGGAGCAGTAGCAGCAGTGAAAGCTTGGCACATCATCCATGACACGGAATGGTGTGGCGGCATCCGCCTCCGATACACACTACGTGGAGTAGAGAACCTCGCACCCGAATTGTCGAGGCGCGAAGAGCGACCCCCCGTCACCGAGGAAATGCTCAACATCCTTGACGCCGAGCTCGATCACGACGACGGCCGCGATGCAGCCGTATTTGCCGGAGCATGCTGCTCATTCTGGGGACAGATCCGTCTTGGGGAGGCACTTTCGGAGACGCAGGGCTCATTCATCCCGGGTAGAGTCCCCCTCGTATCCAATCTCGCTCCACCTTCCACAAGCGCTGGCTCACGCATCCTACGTCTACCACATACCAAAATGAAAGGTGACAAAGGCGAAGACACAATGTTGTGCCGCCAGAGAGGCTCGTCCGACCCCATCAACGCAGTCGAAAATCATCTCCATGTCAACAACCTACCACCAGACCTCCCACTCTTCTCGTTCCGAAGGCCAGGTGGCATCATATGCATGACGAAGAAAATCTTGCTCAACAGGTGGAATGAAATCTGGTCCAGGCACAGCTACCCAGCGCGCACCGGACATTGTTTCCGCATCGGCAGAACAACGGAGCTACTACTAGCAGGAGTTCCCCCGGTCATCGTCCAGATAATAGAGGCTTTGCGCTGAGCCACCAGAAGCCACCAGGCATGCGCTCATGGTGGCTAAAATAACGCAAAAATCGTATTTTTAGCCACCAGTGGAGCCACCGGATGACGTCGTGGCTGGCGTAGCCACCGGACACCGCATGCCGAAATACCCACCGGGTGGCTCCGGGAGGTGAGATAAGGTCTGCAATGTTCTCTTCTTCCAAGTCGGAGTTGGCCATCATGGACTCCCAGGAAGACATGGAGAGCTCGAAGGCAGGAATCGTTACTGCGAGGATTGGTGTACTTTCTGAAGACATGATTGTTTGAACCGTATGTAGTTGCTGGATCTTGGGTCAGGGTATTCTTTGAGAGGGTGGATAGTTAATTATGCACTTGTAAAACCAACTCGAGGATCTCAAGCCGGTCCCAATTCCGATTTTCAAGGGGGGTGTTTGAAAGCTTGTGCATCACAGTTCATTGCACTTACATGGAAGTCAAATATTATATAAAATATCGAATTTTAATTATCCATGTCTACATACTAATCTGGTCTACATCCGGCTCGTAATTACCCACGTATTTTCAGACATATGCTTACCAACTCCCATAGGTGCTCTCCGAGTTGAAACCCTTCTAAAGCTTGCAGCATATCTGGGAAATGAGGGTCTTGTCAGATATCTTAAGGAAAAATATGTACAGTCTACAACATGCCAGGCGGCCTCTCGATTGGCGGCGGCTCGACCAATTCCTCCTTCAAGGAGGACGAAAACGCGTACGGCGGGCATGCATCAGGTGATCACTAGGCCCCTCTCTCACAATCATGGACAATTTCCAATTCCATCACAGATTTACTCAACGAGTCTGTGGACATATCCACAAGAATTTCTTAACCGTACGTAAAACACTCATTGTTGTGAGTCGGTGAGTCAAGTGATGAGCTTTTTGACTTCATTATACAGTGACTTCCTCTAAAAAACTGGTTACACAAGTTGAAAAAATGTGGTTTCTGCCTGCCGCTTGTTTCGAAAGAGATGAACGACGACGATGAAATGAAGGGGCGCAGTGCGGGCCTCAATTGCATTTACAGTGAGTTCAGAACGTCCCCGTTGACACATTTCCAGCCACACGTATCATTGCGGAATGCGCAGTATTTCACAGACCTGATAGCGTGCTTAGGATGTACAGAGTTTTTGTTCTCGAGGCCGTTTGAATGGCCACAAGAAGAGCAACCACATCGGCACGTGCGTGCGTCGCATTTCCCCTACCCGTATACAGTGCCATCCGTCACATCGTGATAATCCGATTTGGTGTGGCGGCCATAAAGTGATTCAGCGTTTCCACCAACATTGAGTTCCGGGCCAGAAATTCAAAATTAGACATAGTTTAGGTTTTGTGGGTCCTTGTAGGACAAAACCCCCTTTTATGTGCTTTTTTCCCAAGATCTCCAACAAAACCTCAAGAAATAGGAAGAAGATCGGGAATTTTCGCAGACTTGAAAGATCTTTGAAGATCTTGCGAGATCTTTCAAGATGCACATGTTATTGATTTTATCTCGGTTTGTGCCTGCAATGTCCTGCTGAGATATTGAAAGATGTCAAGCAAGTCACGTTGTACAAAAGCTCCGACATTCACTGGAAATTAACGTGGTCTTTCAACTGATGGACTGAATGGTGGACGAGAACAGACGCATCAAGCGCATCAACTATAGGATCAATTTGATCATCAATCTGATGGGATCGACATCCCCATCTGGCTGTGGCAACTGGTCAGACAAATTATCCAACTCATCCATGCCATTAAACTCCACCTATGGTGCAGGTCACCTAGCTGCCGCTACCCCGTGCTTGAGATTTTCCGGGCCGAGTTTTGGCCAGATTTCTTATCCCTCTTTAGAAAGTGTTTCTTTTGACGATAGAAGAAGATCCTAAAGAGCGATTTCCATTTAAGTCAAAACTGAGGGAGGTAAAAAAAAAATGGCACATGAATTTGGCCACTAGCGGTGGAAATAATGAAAAATAGTGCCTATTGTGGCTGTGTCCTGAGCCAAAATTTTCTCCGGCCAATTTGGCCACTAATTTTTGGTAGCGGCAGCTAGGTGACCTGCACCATAGTGGGATAAACCTCATTCCACATTATTTTATTATTCTATCTACAGATCTAAAAATTCAGCGTGTAACGGAGCTAGGATGTCTAAACGGCGCCAGTAAATTAAGAACTCATCTGAGTTCCACCTGCCCATCGCCTGTACAACGTCTGGATTGACGCCCGCAATGAGTAAGTGTGTCGTGCCCCCAATGCGGAAGCTGTGTCCTGTTATCGACGGGATTCCGTGTTTTTTTCCACACATCGTTGCATCGCTGTAAGAATTTGCGCCGTGATAAACAAACGAGCTGTCCCTTGTCGTTACGGTACGAAAAAAGTGGGTGGTCGGGTGGTATACTGTTGACCGCGACGTGATTTGTGGTGGCGTTTACTGGGTCGGTAGCCGAGTTCTGACGGCACAATATGGAATTGTCGCCCTTGGCTCCCTTCGTTTTTGTCCACGGCAGCCTCAAAACTCGTGTACCGGCTGGTGTTGCTGGTGGGCCGAAATCCGCGCCGAGAGGAATACGACCTTCGAAGTACGCGCCTTGAGTGTCTGAAAGAATCTCGCCTAGACGGATTTGTCCCCAAAATGCGCAGCACGCCGCCGCGAAAACTGCCGCGTCCTCCGGTCTGGTTAAGTCTAGCTCCTTCTCCAGTTGGTTTATCATTTCTTTGGTCACTGGTGGACGTTCTTCGCGCGTTGAACTAGTCGGCACCAGCTTCTCGACTCCTTTTAGTGTATAGCGTAGTCGTAATCCTCCCTTCCATGGTGCGTCGTGTATAATGTGCCAAGCCTTGACCGACGCCACCCGCGTTTCTAGCTGTGCCGCCTGCGATCTCTCCTACGCGTGATGCTGCGAATGCGCACAGTAATTCCTCGCCTGCTGGTAGTCTGTAGGACGCCGGTATTTGCTGTCTGTCGCAGAACCTATGGTACGCTTCCAGTCCTTGGCTGTATTTCTCGATTGTCGAGTCGGCCCAAGCGTGTTCTAGCGCGTACTGGATCTTTGCCTTTGCTTCTGCGCTCAACGGGGCTCCGTGGGTTCCTCTCCTGCTCGTGCGCGTGCCGCGTTCTCGCTGTGTTGCCTGAGCCTGTAGTGCTTTGCGCTGTAGAACCCGCTTCGCAGCCGCTCTTGTTGTTGCGTTGACAGGCATATGGTAGTACAATGTCGAGTTGATTTTTGTCATGTGATCGTCCGTTTGTTCAAGAAATATTTTCGAATTGCGACTCTGGTACTACTACTGTTCTAATACCACAAATCTTTTGGCTGTATGCTATGGTTTATGAAAGGTTGGTACCAGCCGGAACGCGCTTTTCACGTCAAAAACCGATGCCTGTGTACCGTCCTTGGCACGGGCTGTGATCAAGAAACACTGTGCGAAAGATCCCCAGTCGAATGGGAAATCGTCTTTGTTGATTTGGGAATTAACCGACGCAATGTCGGGGTCGTCGTAAGGGAAGCTGTGGTGATTGAACATCCGCCATTTGTCATGCGGCGCATCTTTCTGTATGCAGCCGACGGGCGAGCAGCGGAATGGGCCGATCTGAGACTCAAGAAAAACGGGGTCGTACGCCTCTGAAATGCGGCCAAGTGCCTGCTCTTTTTCCAAATATGTCGAAATCACGTCGGGGTGTTCCAATGCCGACTTCAAGTTGTCGGGGATGTATGTACGTCGTTCGCGCTGCCTGCGCTCTGTCAAGTCCGTGTGAGAAACCGTATCGTATACCATTCGGAATGTCGCCGTATGCTGCCTCAAGCCCTGCCTCCTTGATCCGTCGTTCCCAGTTATCTGCTTTGAGCGGGGTAACTATCGGGAAGATTTCAGACTTGCGTGCAGTGTTGCGCAGAATGGCCTAAAGCCGCGGATCCAGGTAGCCCTGACCCGGCGCCGCAGAGCATACAGCAGTGAGTGTAGGTGCACGGGCTAACACTCCGTTTTGCCGGATTGGGGCAGCCGACCGAGTTTGAGTTCCAGCAGGGACGGATGTTGTTGGGAGCCTCGAAGAAGCGTTGTCCTGCGCGCGGTCTGGTGAGCCATGTTGGCGCGCCATCACAGTCCTTGAAGACGTGTGTGCGGCTCCATGAACTTCTGAAAATCAAGATGTTGACATGTCATCAAAAGATCAATCTATTGAGTGCAAGAGCTAAATACGGAGACGACGAAGACCTGGGCAGACTTTTGCCAACCCTCTGGAGAATTATCTGCTAGCCAACAATTCCCATAAAAGGTAATCCGGCGAACGCCGGAGCGAAATTTTGCTATTTTCTAGGCCTATTTGGGCCAGGAAAACTCATCGTCACCGTCACCGACCTTGGTGAGCTCCCAT
This sequence comes from Mycena olivaceomarginata, assembly GCA_029378375.1. Classification (NCBI taxonomy): domain Eukaryota; kingdom Fungi; phylum Basidiomycota; class Agaricomycetes; order Agaricales; family Mycenaceae; genus Mycena; species Mycena olivaceomarginata. Next base: position 68,129 of record JARKIC010001397.1, read on the forward strand.
CCTTGCCAATGTAACACCCAAGTGTATGAATAATCACACAATTTATTATCCTAGTTACTAACCACAATACCACTGTCGGACTTAGAATATGGCACAAGGCCGCGCAAGAGACTTAGGGCTGGATTTGAAGCGTAAGGACAAAGCCTTTGTTCAACCAGATAAGCTTAGTAATGAAGACTTCAAGCGGCCGAGCCTGAGAGGTCTGATGTGGTGCCAACAAGTGGGAGTGGGATTCACTGTCGTATCTAATTTACATGCCAGCTTACAGCTAATTGCAGTACCGAAGGCAAGACTGAAAAAATTTCTGTTTGGGATGTTTTTCAAAAGAATTCCCCAGATCTCGGTCAGTTCTTCATGGATTTGGATGAAATCATGCTAGATAATTCGGGCTAATTCATGCGGAATTAGTGATAGAGATGAACATGTCAAAATATTTCATAGTGGATGATCTTGGATTTCAGACTGTTTGGGGGTTGGATGCCTTCTAGCAAGCCCGGTACTTGTTAAAATGGCCTGGTTTTGTGAGGCAAAGGACTTACATGGATTAGGAATGATGTCGTAGAGCCAGAATTGCATAAATTTCATGGTTTCATTCAATTCTCACAATATTTCCAGATCAGAGTGGATTGCCCATTGTGCAGGAGTGATTACAGGCATCATAGACTAAATTATCTGGAATTCTGGCTCTATGACATCTTTCTAAATGTGTGTTAGTACGCTTTTGCAAAGAATCAGCTCATTTGAACGTGCTTGGACTGTGCTAGACATCATTTATCGCAGAAAACAGTCCGAAATCACAGGTCAACCAATATAAAGTATTTTTTTGCAAGTTTCTTTCTATCACTAATTGCGGATGAATTGGTCTGGGAGATCTGGCCATTTTATACTGCACAAGTAGTCAACCCTGTGGCCACGGGTACCTGAACCCGCGAGTGATTTCCCACAAGTCTTTTCACGGGTCAACCCGCATTGTCCCGCGGGTGACCCGCACTCGTGACATGCCTTTTAGTGTTGATAGACACACTGTCAAAAGTCACAGGCCGGGAACCGTCAAAAGTGGAAGTCCTGGTGTGAGGGCAAGCCAAGAGCGTAGAGCAAATGTGTAGGCGAGGTTAGATCAGGCGCTGTCGCCGCTGCCTCGTGTACATAGCCGCCGGGGTACGAAAGCGTGCGGGAAGAGATCATTACCCCATTTTGAGACCAGGCAATCCAATGACCAAGGTTGGAGAGAAGCATCGAAATCCGTGGTAGTGGATGTGATGAGGAGATATTCAGTGGAGAAGAACGCTTGAGCGTGCGAGCAAGGGCTGAATGAGGAAAAGAGGTGCATTAAAGCGGAGATGGTGGAGTTCGAAGAGGCTTCGGACAGACAGAATGGCTTAATTTTATAAAGAGGGTGAGACGGAACATCGGCACAGGTATAACATCGGTTAAGGCGCCTATGGTCTTAAAAGTGTTCGAGGGTCCATACCAGCATCTTATTTGATACTGGTGATTTGGACCAGAAATGAGCCCAACCGGGCGCTGAACAAAATTCTCAGTAAAATCTGTTCGAAACTTCTGTTCAGTATCGCGATACGTACAGTGGCGGCGAAAATAATGAACGCCACCGTGTGCGCTCATTCCTGGGTCAAATCGCCTCAAATAAAATTCTAGCATTAATGCTGAGTGATGGTGAGTGATTTAAGCTCATCTTGGTCATCTAAGCTGCACGGAAAATGAAGAGGATCGTGTATGTACAAATTGGCTCTCGCTCTCGCTTCCTTCGCCCTCGTCATCGCTGATAACCAGAACGTACTGATCATCCTTATTTTGAGGCAGTTGTGCTTTTCTGAATGCTCGCTGGTTGCCTTCAACGCTTGCTATAGGCGATTTAAGCATCCTATTGTGCATTAGCACAGTGAAAGACCAGGAACCACAGACGCACAGCCGCAACACCTCTAATATGCCCTCCTTCTCCTGCCTGCTCTCTGTGTCCTCCAGTCGCGCTATCAGCGCCTTGATTTTCAAGATGAACCCTTCAAGATTCTGCTGTTTCACGGTCAAGTGGGATCTCTGGAGAGCGAGGTTGATCGCTTGCTTCACGGCCGGTGATGGTAGTGCGGATGTTTCTGCGAGGCGCTGCAATTCTTTGGCAGCGTGTACCTAACCCGGCGTAGAAGGCATACAAATCGTCAGTACGACGCTCGGTCCGTTCTTCAACAGGTATGGGGTCCACATATTCGAATTCAGAACTAGAGTCTGAATTTTTGTCAGTGGGTTCCCCTCCCTCATCAACGAGGACTGCATCGGCGAAACCAACGGCACCAACCGTAAGCGTTTGGAGTACCTCTGTGGTCTCTTATAACACAGATTGCTCCATAGTCATCGCGTGCGCATCGAAGCCTGGCGGCTTGCCCTTCTGATTCGAAATCACAGTGGCGAGTTTCGGACAGTTGCGTTCTAAATGGCCAGGTTGTTCGCAATTGAAGAACAACCCCTGCGCGAGTAATTTGTTGCGCTGCTTTGAAGATATCTTGCGATCTCCATGCTGGTGCGTCGAATTTCCTTGCGGTTTCTTCGTTGAATCGGATTTCCCACTCGACTCAGGTTTACCTGCCGGCGGTTGAAAATCCATAGATGAAGCTTCCCAGTGACAATGCCCATGCTGAGACGTGCCAAAAACGGCTCAAATGTGCTCACCCAAATTCGATCCGAACTGAGCATATTTCAGCGCAAAAATGAGACTATAGCATCTTTTAATATGCTCATTTATGCTGATTGATGTGGCAGGTGGCAGCAGTTGGCGGCACTTTCACCTTGCCCATCTGTTTACGTTCCTGCTATGTATGTGCTAATAATTCACTGTTCCAGTCCCCAAGGACGTCACACCTGCGCCGTTATCTGCACCTCTCAAACTCCGTGAAGGAAGCCGCACCCAGAAAACAACTTCGGTACCGAATATATAGCATCAACATTTTCGAAGGCCTCCAAGGTCTCGTCCTTGGTATGCATCAGAACCACGACAGTGTACCGTGATGCCTCGTCCGTGAACGACACATAATATCGCTTGTGCTGCGGTGTTTCCACTGTGGCGGGCCCCCAAACGTCGGTACGTACTTCATCGCCAATTTCCCCTTTTGTCTCGCGCTCCGTGGACTTCGAAATTGGTTTGCGCGTCATTCTGCCGTGCAGACATGACTTGCAGGTGTCCTCCGAGGTGCGCGCGGTTTCATCTAGTTCAATTCCATCCACCAATTGATTTCTCACGAGTTTCTTTGCAGCATCAATAGGAAGGTGTCCCATTAATTTGTGCAGTTCCTCGGGAGTAACGATCAATGGTGCGTCGTCTGCCACGTGTGCGTGTGGTGTCGAAATGGGAATCTGAACACGATAGAGACCGTGGATGAGGGGGGAGAGTGCCAATGCGACAATTTTTGCCATCAAAGATTCTGCACTCCGAATCTCGGAATTGGAGCGCGTAACCGGCCTGGGTGATGCGAGCGACAGATATGAGGGTGACTCCGAGATTAGGTGCGTACAAGACATCCCTCACGAGGACTCTTGTCGATTTATCCCTGCCATTAGGGACTTGAACATACATGTCCCCTATCCCGAGTGCCTCGAACTTCTTGCTGTCCGCTGCGACGATTCCGCGTGGCTGAATAGCCCGATAATTCGTTGAACGATGCCGTGAAGGTGTCATATGCTGTGTGGCGCCCGAATCGTAAATTTCGAGCTCGTATTCGGGTGTGGTGGTGACAGCGGCGGCGACTAAATTTTGTGAGGTAAGTGACGTTGCCCCAATCGGCTCGTCCATAATTTCTTCGTCCTCCTCGGGCTCATCGTCGCTATCCGACACGTCCTGGAGGAGCGGCATATCCGCATATTCGTCGTCCGAGTCCCATTCCAACACCTCGTCATCAAGTTCATCAAACTCGATGTCCTCCTCCGGCCGGTGCAATGCTGCCATCCATGCAGCATCAAATTCCTGTTCCGCCTTCGCGGTATTAGCCTGGCCACGACCCTTCTTATGTGGGTTCTGGCCTTCCTTTGCGCCCCCTTTCGCCCAGCAATCCCGTGCCATGTGCCCCTTCTTGTGACAATTATAGCACTCGACGTTCTTCTTCGGCTTCTTGCCGCTGTTCCCGTAGAACGCGGCCTCCTTCTCGCCCTTTCCTGTGAGCCTGGCCGCTTTTCGGTCGGCTTCGTCGCTGCTGCCCTGTAGCACCGCATCGGGGTCGAGATCCTTGCCCAGGAGTGTCGCTGCACCCGTGGAGCGCCGAGAGGTAAGTTTCGTATGCCGTGGGAAGGGAACCGAGTACGATCGCAACAAAGTTGTCGTCTCCTGGGTCGGCACCCATCGCAATTAGGTCCGCCCGGATCGTCCGTAGTTTGTCGAGGTGAGCCTTTACGTCTCCTCCATCTGCGCACCGCTCATCCTGAAGCTTCCGGCGCAGATCAACCGTGACCATTTTAGACTTCTTCTCGTACTCATCTTTAACCTTGTCCCACATCCCCTTCGCAGTGTCCGCCCCCTTGACCTTCAAGAATAGTGAGTCTGGAATCACCGAAGCCAGGCCCTGCTTAATAACAGCCTGCTCCGATTTCCAGAAGCGCCGACGCGCCAAATACTCCTTATTGGCCTTTATTTCTTCCTCCGTGGGATTTTCCTTGTCGGCTACCGTCTGTTAAGATCGGAAATATCGCTCACCTCTTGTCCTAAAGCTAACTAGATTGTTTGGTGCGGGAGACGATACAAAATTCCCCGTGCCGCTGCCAACGGTATCTCATTATCTACCTCCGGAGTAGTTGGGAATTGAATTACATTAATTACTTGCGGTGCAGATAATCTACGTGGTGTGCGGCGGAACCGTTTAAATTTGAGCAAAGTTAAACATGGTGTTCAACAACGATCACCACCATCACAGACGGCGACAAGGGCCGCCGGGATGTTCCGAACCAAGCAGAGCAGGAAATCAACAACAACGACGCACCAGGAGACAGATATGGAAGAAGTACTCACAGTGAGAATCATTGGTGTAGCCGAGCACAAGTCAAGCCCGAGCACAAGCCAAGCCGTCCAAGCCCGCCCCACCAAATTCAAACTCCGCTAAGAGGGGCAAGCCGTTTTGCCAAGCCCATGGTTGACTGTCACGGTATTTCATTGAATTCTGTATGGACACGCGATCATTACCTGTGTGCGTCCCGAACCTAGTCTCTTATAAACAGACGCTACAACATTTTTCAACTCGTACCTCGTTATGTTGTAGTCTGTCAGTTCCCGTTGATCGGTGCTTGGAGGGCAGGGTTGTTACATAATCCCAAATTTTTTCGGGTCGCAAATTGCATTCCACCACACGTTTTTTGCAGATTTAGAAGGACTACGACATTCAGGACCTCGATTTGATTGACTCTTCCAGCCAGGTCTCGGCGAAAAGTTCAGAGAATCACGATGCCGAATTTTGATCGTCTCCTTGCCAAGCGGACCTTCTCTGTTTGGGTTCTAGGTGAATAAAATGCCAATTCTAAAGAGATACCTTTGATATGCAAATAGAACGCATTCCGCCTTCAAATTCTGTCTGTCAAAGCGGCGGGAAGGGGTTGAGAAAGAGCACAAATTTCAAACTCCGATGATTATGTAACAACCCTGACCTCCATACATCAGACTATCCCGAACCACCATCTGCGATAAGAGGAGACTGACGACGACGAGCACGACCTCCGTCGCAGTGAACTCAGCAGTGGGGTATAACATGCAGGCATGTCCCTGCCAAGCGTCGACGAGAATATGGCCACGATGCCGCCCACACCGACGGGTTAAATGTCGAAGAATGTCTCGGCCGGCAGCAGGTCTTCAGCTGGATGCCAAGAGCCCAAACACATTGCTTGTGATAGCTGGCCCAATTGTGCGCCTCTCGGTCCTCTCTCGAAACGAGACGACAAAATTCGAGATCTGCTAGTGCCGAGCTCGTCGTCTCGGACAGCGAGCACGATGTCTCACTGGGAGTCCCCTGAGAAAACGCCCCTATTTGTTTGGGCCGGACCTACGTCATCATCCGCGTCATCGCGCTGCTCGTCGGGGTCTCTCTCCGAAATACTTTAACTGTGCAGACTCAGACATCCTACTGTTCATCGCTGCATAATACGAACTCCAACCATCTGGTCACCCACGACGCACGTAACATGCTGGTTCATACTGCGAGCAATAAACCGTCAATCCAAGACAAGATGTTCCCACCCGGCTGTGTTAACGATGTCGAACGCGGATAGCTCGAAACCTCATCCTCGTCATTGTTGGACCCAGACCGTTCTCGAAATTCGCAACAGGCAATGAATCAACGACAATTTGTGATAATCTCCAATACACAGGGCGAAAACTGACGTGTTTCTGCCGCAAGCGAGTACGAGGGCACAACACTCTCGTAGACATAGTTGTGTACGTCGCCGCATGTCGAAACCCGCGCTTAAACTGCAAGCTCGGTGTCTACTTTGTGGCTAATACACCCCGTCTCGCAATCAGAGCAATTGATAACCAGATCCCACTGCGAGTGTCTGGATCCGCTGTGTTTAACATCGGCCGGGACGACACTCATCTTCAAGTTAAGACTTATGAGCACGATATCTGGTTACATATATCGACACGAATGTTTTCGCAAGGCAAAATGCCATCAAAGCGTCCTATACCAGGGGTATAGCAACACAATTCTCGGTCTTGATTACAGGATTGATCTGCTACCAGTGTGCAAGGGACGATTGTCCACGACCCGCATGCTTCCCCAATATTCTAAGCTAACTATCCTCCAAACGGAAACCGGTCGAATGCCTTTCATAAAACCGCGATACTGTGTGAACTTGCTATTCGGCAGCTCAAATAACCTGCTCTTACCATTCGCGAGGTACTCTTGACCCAGCCCATTTCCTGTGCTCAGGTTTCCTGGATAGTTACAGGCCCTTCCCGTCTGCCAAGTCTATTCGTGAGATGACTTTGTACTTCGTTTCGAGGTATACTGGCTTCCACAGCGTTCTGACCGTAGATGTCCGTAGCGTACATAAGGACGTGGTGTACGTAGGTACTGTACCTGCTTGTTCCTGATTGGGACCTCGGCAGTAATACATCCTCCTCCTCCTCCTACCTGAGCCATAATCTTCGTGTGACTCAAGACGCACAGACGGGGCCCGCCATGAACAGCCCAGCAGGGCTTCGAACTATGCACATTGGGTCACGGACGGCACAAAATTGCGTGGGCGTGAGAAGGGGCTGCGGTGCGGGAGCGGGGAACTGCGGGGCGAGGCGAATGCGGAGACGGGTCTCGAACGCGCGGAGAAAGGGGGAGACGGAAAGGAACGGCTTACCTGTCCGAATTTCGCGCGTTCCTCGGCAATAGCTCTGCAGGAAACCCCAAGCCGCCGCCGACACCGCCCGCCTAAAAATCGCGCCAATGCCGAGAATAGAGCGCCTTCGCCAACACCTATTGCCCATAGACGCGCCCCTCAGGTGTGTTCCTTTTCATCTTTGGCATCTCATTCGCTCATCCTTGGCAACCTTCAAAAAAAAGGACGATGGCAATGGTTGCTGGACATGGGTTCGAGGACGAGTGTCCGGAGATGGCATTTGCAACGGCTGAACTTCCCGAGGAATATGGCCAACTGTACCGTGAAATTAATCTATTGTGTTGCCATCCTTGAGCTACGCCATACATTCAGTGATACTTCTGCCAGGAATCCCTTTGTCCTCGGCCTTTTTTGCCCGTTTGTCGCAAGACCATGTTGACCCCTTTCAACCATTGGTTGCAGATATTGTTCGCAGAAAGAGTCTTCTCCGGATTTTTTATTACCCGGTCCACACGGTGGCCATAAGGGAGGATGCGATGCCGGAGTAAAGATTAAAAATGAGAACGTCGGTGATGTCCGTGGATGGTCCTTAACTCTAATGGCTCAGTGTTCGCCCTGAAGGCCTTCAAATGCACTTTGAGGAGCTTGAAGGCCTTCATGAAGGGTGAAGGCTTCAAATGAAGGGTAAGCTAAGGCCTTCAAGGAACATTTCCCACGCTCATTGACGCAGCAAAATTTGCGTTGAATTAACCACATTACTCCTCGTCTGAGTCTATTTCTATCCCACCGTCGTCCGGAATGTCATCCTCTTCTGCCTCTGCTAATGCCTGCATCAACTCCTCCTCCGTCATCGCCTAGGCCGACGGCTTCCGAGTGCGAGGCTTCTCGGCACCTCCGAACAACTGTTGGAGCGTCAACGACTTCCATGCTGACTTCCGACGTGGTGCCACTGGTGTCTCAATGGCCAATTGCATCATTTGACTGTGGGATGTGTTCGTACCAGCGTCAAATGCCGGCCCTCGTGTCGTAATCGCGGACTCCAGCGCTCCAGCAGTTTGCAGATGATGGATAACACACGCCTTGCAGTAGTTCCTCTAGAGTGACCCATTCTGCTTTTCTCCCTTGAAAAAGTAGTGTCCCAGCGATTTGGTCTCCGACATGACGAAGACAGGAGCCTTCGGAGCCGCAGCGCGACAGAGGAAGGCAAAAAATAAAAATTACATAAGTCACACGTGATATTTGAAGGCCTTCATGAAGCCCGACGGTCGGCCGGAAATCGTTGAAGGCCTTCACCCTTTGGGCGAACACTGCAATGGCTGCATTTTGAAACGCGTGACTCAGGATCATGGTCCTCAAGCCATTTTCTCAAGCCGGTTTGAATTCCAGCGCATTCTCGGAGTCATTTGCTGAAGGCGGGAATCGATAGCACTGGCCTGTGCGAACATTTCCCTCTATGGTGCAGGTCACCTAGTCACCGCTACCAAAATTTAGTCGCCAAATCGGCCGGGGAAATTTTTTGAATTAAGTGTACCTCTGGAGGGATTTTAGGCGTAGAGTTTGCACCTATTGACGGCTCTGACAGAGCTTTTTTCAATATAATACGTGCATGTCGCCAAATCGGCGGGCAACTTTTTTTTGCTCACTCAGTTTTGCAGTAAATAAAAATCCCTCTTACAGATCTTCTTGGACATTGAAACGGAGCACATTTGTAAGAGGGATAAGAAATTGTATCAACTTTGAAGCCGCAAAATCTCAAACATTAGCATGCGGTGACTAGGTGACCTGCACCATAGTCAGATTTCCCCCAGCTCAGACAATGGGATACATTTTCAAAGGAGTGACTCGGGATCACTGTCCTCAATTCCAATGGCTTGGATTTTTGAAACGCATGAACCGGGATCATGGTCAATTGCAATGGCTTGCATTCTGAAACGCGTGACCTGAGATCAGAGACGTCCGCAAGACCATTTCAATTCCAGCGCAGTCTCGGAGCCTATTTCTGAAGCCGGGAATCGATAGCCCTGGCCTCTGGAACATTTCCCCCTACTCAGATTCCCCCCGGAGGCATTACTGCCTTTTCCACAGCCAATACATTTTGAAACGTGTGACTCGGGATCACTGTCCTCAATTGCAGCGGCGTGGCTTTTGAAACACGTGTCCCAGGATCATGGTCCTCAATTGCAATGGCTTGCATTTTGAACTGCATAGTTGTATGCAGCCAACATAACCACGCAATGAGTGCGAACATGCATAGCCGTAAAAGAGTGCATGGATAGCCGTAAAACGGCCAACATAATAGAATAATCGTGTTTGGTGGCCAGGAGAGCAGTCCTCAATTGCAGCGGCTTCCACTTTGAAACGCGTGAACCGGGGCAGTAGTCCTTACATTTCGATATGCGTGACTCGGGATAATAGCTATCCTCAAGACTGCTTTGTTGGAAATCGGCCCGATGCACAGTGACCCTCCGCAAACGTGATTCCGACACCACTATGCGGAAGAGGCGGGTTGTGCCCTTATCTCCCTTGGAGATGACCCCGCATGCCATAACTTCGCCTAGGGTTGGTCTGAGGTCTTTCTCCTGTCTTTTTCTGCCATAGCTCGCTGGCCAGGTCCCATACCAGTTCTTGTCCGGGTACCCTCGCATTTGGTTAGTATGTGCTCCATTGACTCGGTTATTTCGCAGTGGTTACACGTTGCTTTCTCTTCATGGCCTGGGATGTTTTCCCAGGGATTTCCGATTTTGTAGCCCCCGTGGATTAGCATCCACATGAAGAATCGGATGCTCCTCGAGAAGTCTGGGTGACGAGTTCCTTTCCATATTTCCTTTTCTGTCGGGGTTTTGTCATTTGCTTCGGCAGCTGCTCCCCGAGCGAACTCCATGTTCCGCCGTGTTGCGTTTCTGTCGAGTGCATCTTGGTATTTGTCCTTCTCCATCTTGAACTGGCGGATGATGCGGTAGGCTTAGTATAGTGCCTGTGTCATGTTGCTTAGTTTAGCCCCGTGTACTGTGAGGTTCCTCCCAATTTGGTTGTTTATCACATCGGGTTGGTCTTTCGCGGCCCCTTCTCCGGCTAGTTTATCTGCTGCCTCGCTGCCCGCGATGCCTGAGTGGCTTTTTACCCATTTGAAACGAGTTTTCGCGCGTCGGCCCCTCAGTTTCGCAACCGTGACCTTTATTAGGTCGCTGTTTGCGATGGTTCGGTAGCCTTCGTCTTCCCATTTGGAGAGATTTTTGGTAAGTCCCTCAATTGTGTATTTGGAATCGCTCAGGATGTCGATCGGGGTGTTCGTCGGATTGTCTTCGATCGTCTCTTTCACGGCCAACATCTCGGCCACCTGGTTTGATGGGCTTAATTCATTCGGGACTTTTATTGCACGGTTTCGGTTGTCATTCGGCCCATAGAAGATTCCAGCCCCTGCAAAGGCGTCCTCCTTTCCATTATTCGTTGCGGATCCGTCTGTGTAGACGGTGGTCTTAGCTGCATTTGGGTTTGCCATGTGCATTGTGTTCGGCGCTCTGCGTGCGGGCTCCGGATTTTCGCCCGGTTGTGTGAAGATCCGGAATGTATCGGTCAGGTCCCCGTGTACCGTCACCATTGGGTTGAACTCTACCCATTGGGGGTCATTTGGGTCCTCTGGTTCGTATTCCCCTTCATAGTCGAATCCCATACGACGGAGACGGTATTCGAGATCATCGCATATGTGAGCGCGAAATTCCTCCCAAATTTGGAGAACATACAGTGGTGCTCAAAATAAATGCCAAATTGCAATTTGTACAATTCCATGGGTTTCACTTCAAATTGGCCCAAACGACTTGGTATACACAAATTAGACATGAAATAGAGACCAACCACATACTTGTCTATTTTCCTTTTTTGGTAATCCGCCAGAACAGCTTACTTTTCTAAGTTGCTGAAAAATTACTTTTGGGGGTTACCATATGTGGAAATTTGATCTACGTGACATGAAAGGGCTTGAAAAATAGTCCACATTCATGTCTTGAACCGACGGAATCCACCTTGTGGTTGTTGAGATACGGGGCCAGCAAGTTGCACATTTTGACCCAAAAGTGAAGAAATTGCAAGAAATTCACTCAAAGACGCGACTTTGTCTGCCCCATATCTCAACAACCACAAGGTAGTATATGGTAACCCCCAAAAGTAATTTTCAGCAACTTAGAAAATTAAGCTGTTGAGCCAATATTTCATCAGCCATGCACTGATTTTCTCACGCCGCCATCGGTTCCATTTTAGCTTCATGTCGCGTCGCCGACTTAACCAGGTCTGCGGGGAATCCATGTCTCCATCCACAATATTTATCATGGGATTCAGCTCGCGATCCCTGCGTGAATCCCTCTAAAAGAAATTCCAGTGACGGTGATACGACGATGGAAGACCTGTATCCCTGTATCTGCACCTTGTCTCGCTCGACTTTCTGGCGACTGACCGTCGACACTTCTATTTCATCTATGGTGTCCTTTGGGCCTCGCCCATTTGAAGACGGTAGACATCGCAATCGGTCGTCGTCGCGTGCAGAAGAGAGCGCCGGCAGGACACGCCAAATTATGTCTGGCCTTGGGAGACTAGGCAAAAAAATCGCCCACAGAATCAAACGGCTCAAAATTATCTTTTGACCTTGCTGGGGGCGAACCAAGCATGTATGTACATGCAGACATTTATTTAGGCTGATTGCCAGTACCCCCGTACTCTCCTCTCGGAGTCTCACCGCGAGGTCAAAGGCAGTGGCAGTCCAGTGTGGCCGGAAAGGCTTTCAGAAACAGATATAGCCATACATTTGCGATGCGCCCACCGGGGTCCCAAAAACTTGAAAGCGTGTTTTGTCCCGCTCATGGCTTCGAATCCCGTTCCTGTGAGTAATTGGAGTCAAAACCGCATGAGTGACCACAGATGGTATCGCGGGATCAACAAAATACCAGTATGTGCCACCCAGCGCCGCGCAAGACAGTTTTGTTCAGAATTGCTCTGGCGATCACCTGGGAGGGCCGGACTCGGGAAATGGCCCTGAATGGTTCATACCTCCCTCGAGCAAGGGTTTGAGCGCAGCTGACGCACAGTCTTCTGAGCTCTCTTGAATCCTTTTCCTTCCCTTCTCTATTGCTTTTTGGGTTTTTCCTGTCACGAGACCCAGTACATTGAAATAAAAGGCTATGTATGTACTCCAAAAACATACGTAGACCTGTAAACATACTCCCTGTGTGCAAACATATAAACTACTTATGTGGATGTGGTGATGATATGGTTGTGTGGTGGTACATGCCTGCGAGCCGCCGTCATGGTGACCCTGGTGGCTTCTGAAGCACGTAGACAACTCTGGAGAGCAGCCTGGGAGGTGTACTGTATGGCGATCCCTGAATTACGTCAGTTCCCCTTCAAGTCTCGTCTTCAATACCGCGATCGCCCATATTTCGAGTCCGCGACCCGTGACTGTCGAATTGATTGAAATGATACAGTAGACCTAACCCAAGTCTGCGGTATTTAATCCTTATCATTCCAAAAATTCATGTGGTCTTGAGCCACTGGTACAAAGTCGAACACTATAGCCAGCAGACAGCCTCGTGTCTCCTGCGAGAGTCCGGTCGAGACAGCAATCTTCTACAACCCCCGCACCAAAGTCTCTCTTTTTCATCCACAATTCCAAAGGCCTCATATTCCTCCATCAACTCATGGACGCTCGTGATGTGGTGATCCAGGTCCGAGTTCGTTGCATGGTTTGTTCGCGAGCCGTGCTTTGGATCAGTCTGCTTCAATTCCATCCTTGTGCTCGCGGGGAGCTCGGGGCTGGAATTTGAATTCCGGGCGCCAGAAACCTTGCTCGCGGGGAGGCCAGGAGTGTATTTTGATGAGAAAAAAGCTTAAATTCGTCATGGGAGGCGAGAGCAGAAATGGATGTCACGTATGACGCGTCTTGTCACACAAGTGACAGTACGCGTTATTCATGGTCAAATTCTGAAGGATAATCCACACTACATTTCTGTTCGTTCCATCATGTTCAGAGGTGTGTTTTATCGTCTCGAATGCATCATTTTTTTCCTGGGATTATCCATGGGACCCCCCGTGTTTCTGATATATTTTTATCTTTTATTCGTTCAACTGTGTCTCCCAGGACAACGGCTGGGTGGAATTTTCTGCTTGAGTTTTCATGGATTAATAGCAGTTAGAGATGTATTCTCAAATTTATTCGGATTTTTCGCGTGGAATCCTTGGGTTAAACAATCCGAACCCTGGAATGAAGTTGCCGTAACAACAATGTACATGTACTCCAAGATGTCCGACGCCTCTTCTACATCATCCGCCTCATCCACATCGTCCTGCTCGTCGTATCCCGTCAGACATTTTACATCCAGTCCCGGTTTTGCGACTAAAAAATAATTCACACTCTCCAGTCCAACCTCGTGCGGAATCATCGCAACAACTGAGAGCAGAGATCCCGCCGGAACAACAACGAGATGCTCTCCCTGCTCATAGCCAGCGGACCAGACGGTGTTGTAGGAGCGCTCGAGGAGAACGGGGCATGGATCCGAAAATAAACTGACCAATGCCAACGCTTCTGGAATGTTCTCGACTTCTGCACGGAAGAACTGTACCTCGCCAATTGCGTTCCTCCCGTAGGGGTGGTTCAACCCACCTTTATGGCTGCTGTTCAACCAGCGGCAGGGCTAATTCCGACCCCAGGAACAGGCATGGCTGGCTAAAGGTTCTACCGTACAAAAGAGCCCGGACACGTATCTTGAATACAATACAACATAGAGGGGGTACAAAAGACATGTCGGAGATACCTTAGCTTTCGTGGCGCGACTGCCTAAGAAGCATTGTCACCAATCTCCTGTACGTATCTCGGATTTACCGGACAGTCATAAAACCATCTAGTGTTCCATCTATCGTCTGTGATTCCATGGTTGGTATATGTCTGAATCATCACAGTCAGCCGAATGCAATACAGCCATCCAAAGAGAAAGGGCATACATTCCCATTCATCATCACATCTGCCAGTCCTTGTCTTGGCCCCCCTCCCCCACTCCCATGGGAAGTATGAAAGTGTATCGGTGAACCATCATTCTTGATAACAAAACTAAAACCATCAATATCAATCCATGGTATCCTGAACAACTTTCGATTGGAACCCACCTTGCACTTCCAATCGATGGGGTCTTACTCCCACTGTTCCACCCAACGGCCTTCTCCGCAATGTCAACCTGTCCATGGCAGCATCCTCTAGCATCCGGATCAGGCTCAATCAGGGCCCCAGGAGAAAGCAGTGTAAATGTCCCCCAGTCAGATGAGACATTGAACTGTACTGGTGTTACATGCACATGCTTCGGTGGCGCAGCAATATACATGTACGCAGCTCGCACACTTTCTGCAGCATGAGCAATATTGGGATCAAGTGCCATAAGATTCCAGATTTCCTGTGTTTGAATGTTCGTGATTTCTGCTCGGTGAAGGAGCGTGGAAGACCAGAGCTGAAAGGCATCCCAATTGGTGGGGTCATGGGCGAGAGATTCCGCAAGCTGAGGATTGCCCCCACGAATTGTCACGTTTTTTTTCATTCCGGCGTAGAAGGATTGGTATTGCCGCGTTTCTTTGATCGAAGCATCAAATGATCCTGCGGAGACGATGCCATTGAAGGCCGTCTGGACATATGCAGAAAAGGAAGAGTCAACCTCTGACTGGTTTGTTGAGCTAGAAATACACTAGATAAAGCATTTAATGAGTTAGATGCGTGAAAGCATGGGGATCTCACCATCTGGAAACGTGCTCCATAGGTGATACCTGTAATGACATGGGACCCAATGGTAGCAAAAAATCTCTTGTACTCCTTGATAACATCTGGAGAGGGCACAAACGGTGTTGGTAGTCCCGAAATGCATCTCTGAATGCTCCCTTCATTCAAATAGGTGCCATAATTCCCCAAAGTCCACCGTGTAATGGGTGGAATTCATGCAATAAAGCGCATACTGTGATTTCTGCTCGAAACATCTGCGAATGGAGTGTGAACCTGATACATCGAGGGATACAGCCAGAAAGCTAAAAGCCAGGCTGGCATCACGCTCGAGTGCACTAGTCGCAGCGTTTCCGCTGCTGTACGCATGATAGCTTGAATGCACGCTCGGAGAATCGTGCACGCTGACGTTCTTGGGAGTATGGTATGCAGTAGACCCAACTGTGATTCCGGCTGTTTCTGGATCTAGGTTGATCAACCGATAGGCTCGCAGAATCGAGGATTGTATCTTCAGAAGACATGTGAATGTGTACTCCAGTTTTTTGGGGAAGATATAATCCTACGGCATCGATGTTCAAAGGACTGACAGTCGTCATGTTGAGACCATATCCAAGATATTGCGTGGCAGGTAGCTCTTGCATATCCAAGTGACTGAGTGGGGCGCACAATAGTAGAGCAGAGGACAACGAGATTAGACGGCGAATCTATATTGGATCGGAGAAAGATCGGATCAAGAATATACGTAAGGTGATCGCGACCTGTAGCTGCCTGTACTTAGACTCTGCACTCGTTGAATAGAAATATATGTGCTTTCTCTGAGGGTAAGGGATGTATAAATTCAGCTCGCACGAATGTTAATACTCAATATCCCGCGGGAGGTGTAGGTTTCCATCATAAGTATGCGTGAGGCGCGGATCACTCGGTACTTCTCGTCATCTGTGGTCCTAGGTACAAGGCTATGGGGTTTCCCGGGGATATCCCGGGCAGTGACGGACACCCAGCACCTTGCATATCATTAGTCGTGATGCGCTTCTTGACGTGATGCACGATGACTGCGCGTGTGAAAGTCCCGTAACACTCTGACAGCGAACATTCATCAATCAATGTCGATGACAGCTAGACTCGAGGACAAGCATCAATCCAAATTAAAAGCAGGACATCTTCCATGCATGAAACACGTGTTCTTACTGTTCTCAAAAATACCACACTGCCGGCCCGAGCGACCCAACAGTCAGGCAGTCCGACGGTCCAGCGGGAAATGAAACTCAACCTTCGGACTGCCTGACTGTTGGGTCGCTCGGGCCGGCGGTGATTTATTTTTGAAAGGAACAGTAAGAACACATGCAGGGAAGACGTCCTGCTTTTAATTTGGATTGATGCTTGTCCTCGTCTAGCTGATTGATGAATGTTCGCTGTCAGAGTGTTACGGGACTTTCACACGCGCAGTCATCGTGCATCACGTCAAGAAGCGCATCACGACTAATGATATGCAAGGTGCTGGGTGTCCGTCACTGCCCGGGATATCCCAGGGAAACCCCATAGCCTTGTACCTAGGACCACAGATGACGAGAAGTACCGAGTGGTCCGCGCCTCACGCATACTTATGATGGAAACCTACACCTCCCGCGGGATATCTATCTACCTCTTTATAAAATTAAGCCCTCTGTCCGAAGCTTTACCTCCGTATGGGAAGGCCTCGGATCAGCGTTCCACTTCGGCATCTCCCCGCAGTTCACAGTCCGCACCCAGTTCGCAGTCCGCAGTTCGCAATCTCGCAATCTTACTTCGCAGTCCGCACACTATCAACGTTCCACTTCGGCATCTCTCCGCAGTTCGCAGTCCGCAGTTCGCAATCGGACCGAAGGCCTCGGATCAACGTTCCACTTCGGCATCTCCCCGCAGTTCACAGGGATATTGAGTATTAACATTCGTGCGAGCTGAATTTATACATCCCTTACCCTCATATATTAACCGTTCTTTAACGAAATGGCTCATAGGCTGTGCTATTCCCCTATATGTCCATGCTCCTTTCCTTTCCCTCTGCTCCTACGCTTTCGTTAACCCCTTCCATCCTCGGTTACCGGTGCTTTTCCAACACTGCCTCTTCATTTGTATACCCGCATGTCCTTGTGCGAACTACGCTCTGCGATTGTTTCACTCCACGCCGTGCACCACTCTTCCAGAATTTCTGGTGGGTGATGGAGCAAATGTAATGTTTGGAGGGCAGGAGGAATGTTAGAAAACAACAAGCGCTCGTTCACGTTCGACAGCTGGACTTCCAAGACCGGTGATCCGTTCCTCGGTGTTACGGGTCACTACATCGACGCACAGCCCCAATGGGCCGCCAATGTACTGGAGGGCGGTGGGAAGCGGTGCGGCGTCCCGAGAGTGTACGAGGCAGAGGATTGTCGGAGGCGACACGTATAATCATCACGACAGACCGCCGCTTCGCTCCGGCAGATATAGATAGGGGAAGAGAGTTTTCAATTTCAGCTACGTGGAGTCCACACCCTCTGAAATACAACACAATGAAGGTAATTGTCCGAGCATAGTTTCTCACCTGTTTTCTTTTTTACTTCCATGCGTAGTAGCCATGATAAAAGCACGGGAATGGGAGAGCGTGGTTGCGAGATGAAGAAAAAATTGCGGGTGAAAAATGTAGAAAATTAAGCGGTTGCAAGTGTCAAGAAAAGGCCATCGAGTGCTGCAAGATCTCGAGCCGTTTTTGAAGTTTCCATTGCGATTGCACTAAAATTTGGCCCAGAGGAGGGGGAGGGGAGAGTGAATGGCGGCGGATTTTGAGTCGTCCGTAGTCGAAAGGAGTAACGAGAAACATCTGGAAAAACTAAAAATGGAAGAGATGGATATTATCTTCGAGACAAAGGGAATGTATTTTGGGGGCTAGCCAGAGCGCAGATAAGTAGATCGACCTTACATCCACAACGAGAGAAATAAATTTGCTGGAAATTCAATAGCCCCGACTCGATGTGCAGAAGGATATGCCACGCATCAACTATGTAGCTCCAGGAGTAGCCATAGTCCTCGTAGTTACGCGCCAACCCCAAATAGCTCTATAAGCCATTGCAGAACGACATGTAGTGTCATGAAGCATGAAATTAGAACATGGCTAGTGTCCTCGCACCATCCACCAATGAGGCCTAGGGAATGAACAGATGGTGAGTCTGCATGAGTAGAAACATTGAAACAATATATAAGGCGGGCGAAATCAGAGAGCGCCCGCATAGCCTCCTAAAGGGGCTACTTCGGTTTTCATTCCAACCGGAATGCCCCGTGGCTGGATCCATGTGGATACATTTGTGGATATTTATATACATATTTGTGGACGTGGTTGGGTTATTTGTGGAGCTCAGCTGCGTTACCCGGCCTCTGCGCCACCGACCTGTGGTATGCAATGGAGCTACCAGACGGCCGGGATGGCTAAAGCAAACATTTTGCTCCTGAGAGGATGTATTGGTGGTAATTCGCTCGATAGCGTGTTCTGTCTTGATATCAATAAAATCATGGAGTGGAGGGAGAGGAATGTAAATGCGAGAAAAATAAGGTATGACATGGTAAGCTGCGATAGGCCGGTGGAATACTGATCTGTCGAGTTTACAGAGAACACATGTGCCTCCTAGATTGCGGGAAATGACAATGAGGGGGCCGAGGTACCGTTTCCGCATCTCCTTGCTGAGCAATTTTTCTATAGCGGTGTTTCACATGAGGACAAGATTCTCTCGTTTGAAATCATAGTCGCGAATCGTGGATGCATGCTCATGTTTAAAACGGAGTGCTGCACGCAACCGTGCTTCATACATGTCAGAATGGAGCTGTGATAGCTGCTCCCGGCATTTCTGTAGCACAATGGCACGGCGGGGGATGAGCTCGGTGGTGGATAGGAAAGATTCAGGAGGAGGAAGAAGGTATGTCGCTTCTGATATGTTGAGAGGGAGGAGTGGATGAGTGCCCATAATGGCAAAGTAGGGTGAGCAACCCATTCTTCTCCGGACCATAACGGGATATACAGAATATGTCGCAGTGTGCCAGCGACTCTGGTTGCCATCAACAGCCTTGAATAGGCTCTCGCAGACATCAAAATGTGGGTGTCATAACCTTGTGCCAGAATTCATCAGTCCACTCCACTGTCAAAAGTCACTGCCTTAATTTTATCTGCCACTCCCTTCTGGCTCATACTCGGTTCCCATACTCACAGCATGACAGATGTGCAAGGAGTCTATACCACCTTCGTCACTTCGTCACTTCGGCTAATTTTGAGAAAGTTAGTCACCTCATGTAAAACAGGCAAATTTGAGGTATTCTTCGTCACTTGAGACTGCCGGCAGTGAATTTTCGTCAGTTCAGATTCCCGCTGTGAAAGCTCGTCAGTTTGCGTCAGTTCAACATGTTTGTCACGTGGCCGGTACCGTCATCAGCTTTCTTTGTTCTCTGACCACCACTACGTCGGGGCGGGGGCGCGGGGCCGGGCGGGCGAGAAGGGGGGTGGTGAGGGATAGTTCAAATGGGATGGGTGCGAATGACGGTTAGAGCGGGGCGAGTGCGAGTGGCAGCGAGAGCGGAGCGACGCGGCGGCAGAAAACACAGGGAGTTGTGCCTCGACGGTAAAAGGTGTGTAATTTTCCACTCCCTTCCTTCACTTGGTCCGCCCACCAGCTCATCGTTGTCTTCGTCATTTCGATCTCCATCTCTACTGCGACAATCCACCAGCGAGCTTCACAGCTCTCCACGCGCGAAACGACGGAACATCATAGTGGATGCCCGCGATGAAGAGCATGGGGTTGAGGTAGGTGTTTGTCACTTTTGGCTGGGTTTCTTTATCGCTGCACTGCAGGTCCACTCACCGCCGCAAGTACCGCCGCGGCTGCGGACACGACGCGCCTCGCGATTCGCACTCAATCAACGCAAATCCCGCCCCACAGCGACTGAAAGCGCGCCGACCGCACCACCGCAACTCCAACCCGCATCTGCATGCGCGCCATGAATGCTGCCCGCATCCGCGGCTGCAACCTCGCGCATCAGCACCACTCTGTGCAAAAACTCGTCCAACACTGTCAAGGCCATGCCTCATTGCATTACACGGCCGTGCACGTCCATGCGGTACACTCTGTTCATACACGCGCTTATTACTCATTCGCGTGGTAACCCATCATTCACGCAGTTCATCGTGTTTGTATTGTTAGGAGGGTTGTATGCAGCTAAGCAGTAGGTAGCTTGTATCCGTAGTCGTTGCTGAATATATTGATTTCTGTTTGACTCGTTCCCTCGACTTACCCGCCCCACCGCTACACCGCAATGATACCACTCGACAGAATCATTACAGTGTGGCTGAAATGTTGAACTGACGAAGCTTCGCAGCCAGAAATTGAACTGACGAACTTTTGCAGCTGGGAATCTGAACTGACGAGAATTCACTGTCGGCAGTCCCAAATGACGAACAATACCTCAAATTTGCCTAATTTACATGAGGTGACTAACTTTCTCAAAATTAGCCGAAGTGACGAAGTGACGAAGGTGGCGCGGACTCATGTGCAAGGAGTGAGATCTGCCACAAGAAAGATTGAGTAGACCAAACACAAGGTGACTGTTTAAAGTGCAGGACTCACCCCAAAGATAAATACCACAGCGGTTTATATACTAGGAGGGGGGGTGGTTCCAATAATCATCCAATCAAGTATTGGGCCGCCACAAGTAGAAACAGAGTTGAAGGAGTGTTGAACAGAATGAATGGCGAGAATGGACGCTAGAGACGAAAAGAATGTAGTGAGTGATGAAAATATTACATTCACATGTCCCTCTTAGTCTTCCATGCTAGCCTTTGTCCACATCCACATTTAGTCTTCGCCTTCACCCACCTTAAACGTACTAGATCGGATTTTGGGATGCATTGGACTGACTCATACACCTGCACTTATACCTCCATTGCTTAGACTCAGAGTCAGCGTGTCAGACACTATGTACACATAGGCTAGTTGTATTTCAGACAACCTGAGCTGATATCTGAAATACCTCATGTATTAAGCAGATGGGTCGTATCAGTATGCACCTGTTTATATTCACATGCCACTGCTGCGCAATTTTCAGAAACCGTCTGCCACTTTCCAGCTTTCCCAGGCTTTTCACTAGTCAAACAGCATTTTTCAGTATCACTCTGTAGACCCAACTTTCTGGCTCAGTTTAACTGCATTTTGACCAAGAAAAGTCACCTTGAGGCATTAAATTTCTCAGGGAAAAAGTCAGTCCTTTGTCATTTAAAAAATAGCTTAAGATCAAAGGTCTGTGATATTAGTTGCCAAAAAACTGTCAACTCAAATTTTGCATATATGATACACATTACCATACTTTTACAGTGCACTGGCATGATTGGGAATCTCCCGTTACTGCGCCGCCGATGATTTTCTTCCAGTCCCTCTGATGGACTGATCAAATAATTGTCTTTGATCTTTTGCGGCCCTGGGACTGGTTTGAGTCCCAGAAACTCGTTCCAACCAAACTTGAATATATTGCCAAATACCTTCCACACATATAGATGAACTCCGATTGGAAGATCATCGATCAATCGCACCTCCTGTCAATCAACCTCACCTCTGCCCGATCAGACACACTTCCCAGGCCCGGAAAATCAAAGACTTGCGCTTTGGAGTGCCTCGCGTTCAATGTGCACTTGACAATAGTAGAGTGTTCGAAGTTGGGCGTTCGAACTTCAAGTTGAGAGTTCGGACTTCTCTCTCTTTATAAAATTATCCGTGTCCGAAGCTTTTCAATGTCCGCTCTGGGGCAATCAGGCCCAAGGCTTTGGAAGCGCTCCGTCCAGACCTTTGGAATAAACGGCGCTTCCTCGGGGCTTTTGGACCCATGATCAGCTTTAGGCGCGTGCCTATAAAAATGTACACAATGCCAAACTCCGCTTTTCTCATTGTCACATCTACACGGTCGGTTGCTCGGAATTTTCCTAGAATTTTCTCCGACTTTCTTTCAGATTCCTTGCTCCAACAATACAAATACTGGGGTTGGCCTCGCGGTCATCACTTCCCCCCCACTTTCTTTTCCATCCCCCTCCTTCGATTCATCATATGAGCTCACTCACTATACGTCGCTGCACCGTCAACAACAAAACAGGGAAGACTCTGTACGACGGCTGTGTCAAAGACGTCGAGGCTCTCGGAGACACTAACCTCGCTGCGCACGAGCTGGATCGGACATTCTTCCGGGCGTAGCCAGACTCCAAGGGCAACATTTACTACCAGAAATCGGACGGGACGCCTTTCATGGCCAGCTTCGTGGCCGAGATCGGATCCGACGTTCAAGGGACTAGGTTGACGGCTTATCCCAAGGAGACCCCTCCGTCCTATAGACTAGCAAGTATCTCAATGATCCTCAGCGACTTGTAACTGACTGAATTTCTTTTGCTAGCCGTTCACAGACGCAACTTCGAAATCCTATCAGCAGATTCTCGCCCTTCGTTGTCCGACTGGTGCGCCACCCGAGCTACGTAAGGCGTTCAGAAATGGTGCGGCAGTTGTCGACGGTGTCCGTGGCGCGGGACGAGACCCTGGAGGCCGCCCTGCGGTGAGGTACGAAATGTTCTTACACTTCAGACTTGCGTCCTCAATTGCTTGGATCCAGACCTTTGAAGTAACTGAGGCAGTCGTCTATGAAGAACGCGAAGGCGACCCGGCTGACAATATAGTCGTGCTCGTACGGCTTCACCCGACTTTCGAGGTTTGGTCCTTAATCTCTTCCAGTTCTGCCCACTACTTATATCTTTTTAGGTGCCTCAGGGTAGCAATAATCCGTCCGCCCCACGCACGCCGCGTCGGAGAATTACCAAGGTCGATTCCACCTCGACCGACGCATCTGATGTCCCAGGCGACGTCGACATGGTGAGCTCACAGGCCACCGGTATGAAACCCACATCTCCCCATATAACGCTCGGCTGACAATCTAACCAGCTGCAGAGCGTAAAGTCGGTGACACGTACCCTTCCAGCATGCTTCCTGAGGTCCAGGGACCCTTCTACGCCCCGATAAGGCTCGGCTCTTCCAGAGGGACTACCGGGATGTCGACAACAGTTTAATTGCGCCGTGGGAGCTGACCACGAAGCTCGTTGAAGGCACACTTGTTCTGGTGATGGTCTCATTCGTTACGTAGTATGTCATAACCGACCAGAAGTCGGAGAGGGGGGATCCAAAGCCGGACAAGAAGGCGAGTCAATCTCATTCCATTACCTTGTTATTGCTCTGACACGAGTATTGCAGGTCTATCATGTCCAGGTAGATAAGCTCCGCATCCTCGACCCCGGCAACGGCGAGCCGTCCACTCCACCGGTCCCAGCGCTGCCCGAACGCCGTTTCCCCCTCGACGCCGTCTAAGAGGAGACCACGGGACGATGCGGCGGACGCTGCATTTGACAGTTTCGGGACCAAGTTGTCGTCGCCCAGCCCCAACAAAAAGTCCCGGCGCTGGTAGTTAATTCTTGCTCACATAATTCCTCCTACCTACTGAACCACTGCTCTCCGCGTGTCATTCGTTTACATACTTGGAAACCTCCCAACTCAGGTCCTATTTAGTATGCTATTAATTACGGGTACATCTAATAGTATTTTTTTTGCGCTTGAGGTAGCGGGCCTTGCCGCTTGTCGGCCCTACTTGCTTTATACACTAAGTGGACAAAAAAAATGTCCGATCGGTTTTTTGAGAATTTCTCAATGAGAATAGGGTTATTTGGGGTGAAATCAAATGTAGGGTCATTGCGACGGCCCAGACCGACATTTTCAGCACATTGATGAAATCAAAATGTTTTGATGCGCCGTCAAAATTGGCGAAATACGAAAATCGCGTTTTTTTCAACTTGAGCAGTGATTTTTTTCAGAGTGTCCCATATAGCCTGAATTGGATTTTAAGATCTCCCCTTCACTTCAACAAGTTGAACCTCGCAAAAATATCCAGGTGATAATGTGCTACAGCCCCCGCAAAGTGGCCATTTTGGCCGGATTTTGCCGAAAATTGAGTAAAAGTGCTAAAAATGGCCACTTTGCGGGGGCTGTAGCACGTTATCACCTGTATATTTTTGCATGGTTCAACTTGTGGAAGTGAAGGGGAGATCTTAAACTCCAATTCAAAAAACCGATCGGACATTTTTTTGTCCACTTAGTGTACGGGTGTTAAACATCACCTAGCTTATTTGGGTCTGCCATAGATTTTGATGATTGTGTGGGTCTGCAATGGTATGCATACCCCGTAATCTCATTGTATTGTTACAGAGTTCAGCTCAAGAAGACCAAGGTCGCTCGCGAAATCTCAGGTGATCAGCTCAACGCACTCTACTTCAAGAATATTGTCACCAGGACTCTTAGGGTGTCAATCGGTCCTTTGGAATATTACGGTGTCGGCCATATTGTGTACATCGGAGAACATTGAATTTAGGACGTGAATGCCAGAAGAGCCTCCACGTCACTCAAAGTTCTCGTCCTTCTTTTTCTTCTTCTCTGGTGAAAAAAATTACATCAGAAGGAGGCAGAATGGAAAAAGGACAAACTGTCAGTGCCTAGCAGCGCCGGGTCAATGTGTGGCACTACGCCTCCTTGAGAGATAACCACGGAGTCGAGGAGCTGGGGGTGGCATGAGCGAGCTGCACTCCCAGTCCACGGAGTCCACTTACTTTATTCAACTCTTCATCATTGCGGATGGCGAGCTGTATGTGACGGGGCATAATACGACGCTTCTTGTTGTCATGTGCCGCATTGCCGGGGAGCTCAAGCATTTCTGCAGCGAGGTATTCAAGGACAGCGGCAAGGTATACTGGTGGTGATGGAGAGATGCATCAGATTAGAAGTCGAAGTGCCAGACGACTCACCGGGTGCGCCAGCGCCAACACGCTGGGCGTAGTTCCCCCTTTTCAGAAGACGGTGAATGCGACCCACAGGAAACTGGAGGCCAGCCTTGAAAGATCGCGACCGATTCTTCGAAGCTTTACCGTTCTTTGATTTCCTGCTACTTTTCCCGGCATTGCGTGGTAGTAGTGGGTGGTGGAGGGTAAAAAGGTAATAGGCCGAGTTGCAGCTGTCCCGTTCCTTATATGAGGATTTATATGAGAATGACCTACCGGCGCCGAAGGGGACCACCCGCTTCCTCTTTTCAACACAACGCCTCTGCCTCTCTAGAGCATATTCATTCTGGAACACTGATTTTATAATTGTTGAGTTCAGTGCGCTTTGAAGGGCGCCATTCTGCGGCGTGATCTATAAATACAGGTTCTGGAATCATACATACCCATCCAAGGCGGCGTCTTGCCAATTTACAGGATATTTGCCCCAGAAAAAAAATAAGTACGAGGGCCTGTTGCCCAAAACGGGTAACCACCACCATTCCGATCCTTCCGTAAATTCCACAATCCTGTGCAGGTTCTGAAATCATACATATGCATCTAAGGCCTCGTCTCGTCAATTTACAGGATATTTGACCCAGAAAAAAATGAGTACGAGGCTCAGTTTTCCAAAACGGGTAACCGCCCCCATTCCGAACTCTGTAACTCCACAACTTTGTTGATGTTGTACAATAATATTCCATTAGAAATTCGAACGGGACTGACCTCGAGGCATTCAAAGATAGTCACCAGCGCGATCCGAGCGCTAGACATCATCGGCAGCACCACTAGCGCGGGGACTGGCATCTCACTCTTCGTGTTTATTACTCTTGTCTTAACCTCCAAGGCTTTTAATAACTAAATTGGAGTCAAAGGAGTCAAGTTGAATATTTCTTGTCTTAATTCCGATATAAAGACACAGAGCTGCAGTGCAGCATTATAATGGGGTCTTTCAGGACATTTTGAACCCTGTGCCCCAGAATGGCATTTTGAATCACATGCTTCGTAATGCCATTTTGAACCACTATTGAATGATTTAATTCGCATTTTGAATCCCATGCCCCAGAATGGCATTTTGAACCACTATTGAATGATTTAATTCGCATTTTGAATCCCTGCCCCAGAATGGCATTTTGAATCACATGCTTCATAATGTCATTTTGAACCTCTCTCGAATGATTTAATTCAGCCAAAAGCAGGAGGGATAAGGGAGCACTTGACATAATTAAGGTTTGAATGGAGCCTGCAAGATATTCGCATTTTGAACCCTGTGGCGATGGGCTTGGGAGTGTGCTTCATGATGTACTCATCGAGTCGCGGGCAGTCCGTGACACCAAAGCGACGCACCAACAGGACCTCGTGTGCGACGACTTCCCGGACATGATTGACATCCTCGCGATCCCAGCAGCGGCCGTCAAAGTCGGAAATGCCGATTTCGTCCGTGGCGGCAAGCCCCATTTTCTTCAGCAGCTCTGGACTCGCGATGTTGAAGCGCAGCGTCTTCAAACCCTGCGCGCGAAACATTGTCGGCTCGACTCCATCCTGGACCAGCGTCAGTATTGCAAAAAAAAACCAAAAAGCGCTATAATGAACCTCGTCCCAAAAGCAGACCCGCACCTGCCGCTCGAACATGAGGGCCTGCTGCCTCCGCTCCTCCTCTGCAATCCGCCGCTGCTCTTGCTCGTGGTTTTTATTGTAGCGGTGTGCCCACTCGGGATCCATGGGCTTCTTATGGAGCTTGGGTGGAAGCGAGGGCGGCGGCGCCTCCATCGAAGGCGCGGGGTACTCATAGGAGTGCATGGGAGTTGGGCAGGATAGTGCGGAGGGATCGCCGGGCTCTGCGGTGCTAAACGACGACGATATGGGCACGATGACCTGGTTTTTACGGTGTCCTGTGTAGGCACAGCCCTTCTGCTGCTCCACCCCTGCCGCATTTGGTGCACGCGTCCCTAGCTTGTCCAGCCAGCTTCACTATTTCACTGCTGAGTCATATACTCTGTGGACGACACTACTCGGCTCTGTGCTTCTTCGGAACCGATTCGCTCGACTGAAGTAGTCGATCGGGAATACGTCGATACCGAGCTTCGAGCTCGCATCGCCAACTGGGTCCAGAAATTCGAAGAGTATTTTATTTTTACTCTGATCCTTGGTGCACTGCTGAATGCATACTACTACCGGAATGATGCTTCGCGCCTTCCAGTCTGTAAACTCACCATACACACACTACTGCACATCCCGACGACATCCTTCGTGCCGGCCCAATGTGGTGTTACTGGAATTACGTAACTGAGCGTTTTGTCGGGTTTCTGGTGTGTTCCAGTAAGAGCCGGAAGAACCCATATGCGAGCTTTGCACGGCATCTTCGCGAGGTCGCACTGAACAATGCAATCAAGATCAAGTATCATCTCTAGGAGGAGCTCGACCTCTCGGACCGTCGTCAGGCCCGGATCCTGGGTCAGTCAAGGTGTGTGTAGGTGGCTCTAGGTCTGAATAGCCTCCTAGACAGACATAGTTTTATCACGATACACATGGCTACCGCGTGATTAGAAATTCACGGAAGTAGCGCCAGTATAGCTCAGTAGAACCAAAACTGGTTGTGGGCACTTAGAACCTAGGAATAGAGTGCGGTGATTATCACATAACTACATCATTTATTGGTTGGAATAACTGATCTTGTACTGGCGCTCGAGGCCCGGTGGTGGCGGCCACAGTACATCGTTGCCGAAGTTGGATGGAAGAACAGTCCACCAAGACGTACCAAGAGAATCCTGCGGCAGCACCTTGCAACAGGCCCTGTGAGTGATATATATTCTTTTGAACCGTCCAATAACAGCCAAAAGACAGTTCATGGGCTTGAGGATTCACGACTCAAAGGTTTTCGTGCAATGGCAGAAAGTTCCCCGCACAAAAGACGCACTGCATTTTGACGGCTTCTGGAGCCACGTGAGTCCAGGTTTGGCGAGCCTTAGCCGAGATCGGTCGAGACGCCTCGGCAGGGTCTGCCAAGGGTCTGCCCGGCAAGGCTGTGCCCAGAGATGACGAGGTGCGTGCGAGGCGGCCTCGAACCACCCAGGTGCGCTGAGTCCCTGAGCGGACTGCGTCCTTCTGTAGCCACCTTCCTCAGTACTTGACTCTAATACAGGCCCCCGCGGCCGTTGCCCATTTTGTCGGCATTAATCAGATCAAAACGCTAGTGGGAAACGGCCCCGGAAACCCGCGACCCGCGGGTTTCCCACGGATTCGAGTAGGGCTCAATATGATCCAGTGTCCTCGTAGTTTCTGTCAGAGGATTACACAGGAGGTATGAGACCTAATACTTGAGGATGCATCTGCTTTGCCTGAAGATGAGAGGTATTTTACAGGAGCATCGGATTACTGCAAGAGTCGAACATTTTGTCACCGTTACGTCACGACCACGTCCTTCCCACGTCAACGACAACTAACATGTGTTGTGATCACTTACTTACAAGTTGCGTATAGCATGGTCGAGTCCAGCTAGAGCCCAAATGATCCTCTGCATACCTTGAGCAAACCTCGGCAGGGTCTGCCGAGGTCCAAGTGTGTCCAGGTGTGCTGAGCAACCTCGGCGCAGGGTTGGGTCGAGAAGCCATCAAAATGCAGTGACGGACGGATCATTGGTGTTCAGTGCGGGAAGCGTAGCCACCGAAGGCGCCCAGGCGCCTCTTCAGCATATGAACTCCTGATGCATCGGCTTGAGGCTCCATGCGAGGCCGCCCAGGCAGCCGACGTTGATTTCGTGTATGCGGATGCGGATGCGAAGATGATCGAAATTTCTCTGCTTCCTTACATCGACTAATTCTTTTGAAGCTTAGATCTACTGTACAATTTCGTTCAAATCGACAGGGGGTGTGACGCGTGACCCATTTTACCTATTCGACATTTCAGCAGCCGCCGATTTTTTGTGTGACACCTCGAAAATTTCGGCATTTGAGCCAGAAATTTTGCCTTTTTTGCTTTTTTTTTTTTTTAGGCAATTTGGGGCCTGTGTGACCGCTTGGAGGTTCGACAGAGGCCCGAGTGACGCGTGACATCGCCCAAAGTTCGTGATCGACAGGGGGTGCATGACGCGTGACTGCCGATTTGAACGAAATTGTACAGTATACGTACAGTAGTTGAGAAATGTCAAATCATGTGGCCTCAGCGCGTTCCAGTTTAACTCGAATAACCACCAAAATTTGTCCAAATATACTTTTTTGATGGGAGGAGTGATGGTGCCTGGCGGGAAGCGTCCTTTGAGTTGGGCGGGAAGGTGGGGTTTGATGGGACTGATGGTGCAGCGGCGGTGACGGCGGCGGGACCGTTGTTGTGACGGAGTTGAACCACAAGATATGTTTATATAATTTTGACATTCGAGTACCTGCTCTTTGAACGCGTCCCGTATTTCATATATCCCATGAATATGGGCAGACTTAGGTTCCGACCAAGTTCCGGCATTTACTGGGTCGGAAACTGCTTGGTTGGCTCCTTTGATTGAAAAATGATCATCACAGCATGAAAGGACTTGAAAAATGAACCATACCCGCGAATGGAATTGATGGACATTTGACAACGTAAGGAGGCTCTCAAGTTGGCCATTTTGGACAAAAATGAGCAAAAATGCTCAAAATGACCATCTTGCGGCGCACTTTGGGAGCTAAAGAGCTTATGAATTCTATTCAAACAAATTGTGAGTATGCTTCATTTTTCAAGTTCTTTCATGCTGTGATGATCATTTTTTGTTAGCATGCAATTCCACAGAGTCGATTTTTCAGAACACACTAAATTATTTTATTTCGCGATATCGAACCAGGTATAGTATGTTTCTTTTTGCTCCCATGAGCTTCAGATTAGTCTCTCGTAGACAGACACTACAAACAATCAAACCTCGTACCTCGGTAGTTTGTAGCTTCAGATGGCTCAATCTCGATACCACAATTTTAGTTGAAGGATTTTGAACAAGAAATGAGCTCAAACTGCTGAAATAGTGACCGTCCATCACTTTCTCCGACAGCGAGTATGCTGAAAAACAAGTTGCACTCATTGATTGGACTTGAAATCAAAAAAAAAAAAAAACATCTTTCTCTATATCAAATTTGACTCTTTTTTTTTCAAGGTTCAGAGGTCAACAATTCCAAGCCCTGACACTGGTTTAGCGGGCCCTGCCAATATGCTTACCAGATGTTCCAGTCGGTTTAGGAAGCTTTTTGATCCCTCTACTCGTCTCGTGATCAAAAGTCGCTCACCGAAAACGTACCGGTGGCGAGTCTACAATAGTCAGGGCTCCTACCAGGGGCAATACAGTCACATGTTTGGCAATGTAAAGCACTTTGCGGCCAGTATCGCGTCCGAGGGGAAGCTGAATATGTAGACCAAAATGACCGCAATGATCAGGGCGATCGATTGCGGGTACGTGGGCCTCAGAAGATGGCTTTGCGACTGCGCTGGATTGAACTTGTTTGGAAATGCAATGGCTTGCAGTGAGGGCAATACAGTCACGCCTTTGAAAATGTAATGGATTGCATCTGCCCAATTTCAGATGTAAATTACAGAGCAAAATACATATTTTACATGGAGGCCCTCCGACCTACATGTAAAAAAGTGTGAAAACACCCGAACCGGGCAAACAGGGCAGCCTCGAGCCCTCCCCTGGCCCCGCCGAGACCCTCTGGCCAGCTAATAAACAAAGAACCCCTTCTGAGGTGACACGGATGGCGGACACATTTGAGGATACTCGCTGTGACCAAAAGTAACCGGAAATTTGGTTTTGAGAGTTTCTGTCTCAAACTTTTCGCATTTCTGTGGTCAATTTATCAGTTATGATTGATTTGGCGTAGATTGACGCATTTGGACCTGAGGTGGAACCTCTCACATCTAATATATATGAAATTTCTAAATTGATCGAAAATTGATGATGTTTCCCTCCTTCTGATTGTCTTGATGATATTTCTGGGTACATCAAGAGCTGATAATTAACAGTGGACCTATAAAAATATGCGCCCAAAATTTAGGGGGCTTATGTGCTTTCTAAATGGCTCCATGAATAAATAAAACGAGGGAAACAATCGCCACCTTGATCAAAAATTGATTTGGATCCCCATTTTCACAACAACAACAGTGCAGTAGCTGATATTTTTTGGTTGCACATGTTGTGACGTGTTCCCCTTCAAATTGCAGAGAAATAATCTGCCAAAAGATTCCCATATTCTGCCGAAAAGCACCTACAGTGGAATCAAGTTCGTGGGCATGGAATGAGTACTCTGAGAGACCCATACCGAGAAATTTGTACCCATTCCACTTTTGAGCGAGGAAAAAGCAAAATACTCTTGTGGAGTCAGACCTGCATGCCCAAATACAGAAACTTTTACATAACATGAGTCGCCGGTGGTTAAATTTTGTGTGGGTCTCTCAGAGCACTCATTCCATGCCCACAAACTTGATTCCACCAAGAAATTCATACCCATTCCACTTTTGAATGAGGACAAAGCAAAATACTCTTGTGGAGTCAGACCTGCATGCCCAGACACAGAAGATCTACACAACTTGAGTCACCGGTAGTTAAATTTTCTGTGGGTCTCTCAGAGCACTCATTCCATGCCCACCAAGAAAGTGGTACCCATCCCACTTTTGAACGAACACAAAGCAAAATATTCTTGTGTGGAGTCAGACCTGCATGCCCAAACACAGAAAATATTATACCATTTGAGCCGCAGGGCGGTTAAATTTTCCATGGCTCTCCCTGAGCACTCATTCCATGGTAAGAAATCAAATTTGAGTGAGAAATCTGCACCCATTCCACTTGTGAGCATGGAAAAGGCGAAATACTTTTGTGGAATCAGACCTGCATGCTCAAATACAGAAAATATTACACCACTTGAGCTGTCTGCGGTTAAATTTTCCATGGCTCTTCCTGAGCACTCAGTAGAGACGAAGGATTTGAAGATGCGAAAATGGGGCGAAAGTAAAGAGTGGGGGTGCATCTGAATAGACTACGTTCAGAGAATAAGCATCAATACTTGCTCAGTACTTGGACGTCCATGACGGACTACCGACGATTCAATCCGAAATTCAACAGCCAACCACGTTACAATTGCGTGTTGGTCAAAACCGAGACTAAGCCCTTCTTTGCCCGGCTTCTCTACATGTTCTCCTACACAGTGGAAAAGAAGTCGCATCCATTCGAGCTCATTCTTCCAATGGACGCCCCCCTGGTCCTTCGAGACGCATTGACAAGGCCCTGCGCTTCATCCAGTCCATGCAAAGCTCAGGAAGAAATCAGAGTTCATTTCTGTCCATTCTATCATCTGTGGGGCGGTCCTAGTACCGGACTCTGACAAACCTAACAATAGTCAGGCTAGGCAAATGCACCCCCAAATACCTGCGCAGAAAATTTGACCCCCGGCAATCGTCGTTGTGGAATATTGGCTGGATTTTTGTGGCTGTGCGCATATTTTACCTCTTCCCGGTGCAGAAGTGGAATTAGTGTTCACTCTCTGGCCGAATCATACTCTGCCTAGGTGAATGCACCCTCGAACACGTGCACAGACATTTTGACCCCCAGCGAATCACGTTGTGGCATATTTGTGGCAGTGGGGATATTTTATCTCTTGCCGGTGCAGAAGTGGAATGAGTGTTCAATTTCTGGTCGATTCACAATCCAACTGGGTGAATATGCGCATATTTTACCTCTTCCCAGTGCAGGAGTGGAATGAGTGTCCATTTTCTGGTCGATTCATCACTGGCTGGGTGAATGTGTCCTCCCTCCAACACGTGGACAGAAAATTTAGGCCCCGGTGATCCTCGTTGTGGAATATTTGTTGAATTTTTGTGGCTGTGCGCATATTTTACCTCTTCCCAATACAAAAGTGGAATGAGTGTCCAGTTTCTGGTCGAATAATGGTCTGGCTAGGTGAATGGACCCCGAAAGACACGCACAGAAAATTTAACCCCCAGCGAATCACGTTATGGAATATTTGCTGAATTTTGTGGCCATGCACATATTTTGTCTCTTCCCGGTCCAGAAGTGGAATGAGCATTCATTTTCTGGTTGAATCACAGTCTGGTTAGATGAATGGACTCCTAAACACATGCACACCCCATGTACTTCGAAGCGTCGTCATGGGCAGAGGGAAGGGAGTTATGTAGTCAGATCCATGATACATACGCGCCACGTACAACAGAAGATTAGGAAGCTATGAAGCGAGTGTTCAAAGGCGGAACAAGATCTGCAATAAAAAAATGACAACTCACACATATTTCACCTCTGGACAGCAGAATTTCTGCATTTCGTAACGGAAATCCACGAAAATGGGTATAAACTGCTATTCGCCTTGTTCGCAAGAAGGACGGGTTCCTCGCCTTCAGGCCATGCTCCTTCCATTTTCTTGCAACCGTACTTGAAGGCGTTCATGTCCTTGTGGCTGCAGCAGCCTCCGAAGATCAGAAAGTCGGCCAGCGCTTTGAGATCGTCGGACAGTGCGTCGTACGTTTCCTCACCCAGTTGAGCATCGACCAGACTCCGCGCTATGGTGCTGCGCTCGAGGGGTGTTCTACAAGAAATGAATGGCGAACACTGTCAAGGAAAAAATCACCCCACAGATCGTTGTAGTCCTTCCCGCTCTTCTCTTGAATTTCTTCCTCTGATATCGCCAGTAGTGCATCAAACAGCTCCGCGATGGAAAAGGCGCCGGACTCCTGCTCGCCCAAGTCCTCGATTATGATACTATGCTTCAACTCCGAAGTCAGCTCGTGCTTGCGGCCCTGGTCTGCGGCATGGTCCGCCATCTGCGCGAGCTGCTTCCGGAACCAATCTTTCCAGTCCATGGTGATGCCGCGGGAGATGGATGAAGGTGCGTTCGTGGTGGCGTCGGCGATCTTGGCTGCAAGCATTTTTGTACCATCGAGCTGCGCTTCTGAGGTGTGACTGAGGGACGTCTCGACCTCTAGAAATCGAGTACGCGGTTTCCAAGTCGCGGGGTCTGTATCATCAACGCCCGGAGCATATGTTGGGAGCATGGCGGAGAGACTGCGGCATTCAAAGTTGATTTTGCGATGAGAGGTTCCATCAGAGGACTCGGTAAAACCTGACACAAGTTTGAGCAATCCGCGATAGTAAATAATACAGATACGCACCGTAAGTCATGGTGATTTCGCGCCCAATTTGAATCAGGGCAATATATCCACCTTCTTTTTTCATCCTGCCCACAGTTCGCGCAGAGAGAGTCAAGTTGAGAACGTTGACACCGAAGATGGCGGCGCATGAGAGAATGACGTCCTTGATTTTAGATTCGGGACATCCAGCCTGAGCAATACGGAGCACGAGTCTCCTTGTTTCCATCGAGTAGATATGGCCCTTCTTCGCGTTCCAAACAGATAGACCCTTCAGTTCGCTTCGAGCCTGCACCAGTGAGTGTTGTGCGCGTCGCGCCTGCATTCGCCACGCATTCCTTTGCATCTGCAGCTTCTTCACAGCCTCGGCAGTTGTCGTCGTTTTCGTGAGTAATAGGGCCTCGAGGCGGTCATTCTCCGCAGTTAGGAAGGTGACGAGACGAGATTGTGTATCGGTGTAAGCGTTAACAGAGGAAAGAGCTGCAGCAGATGCCTTTGCATCGCTTCGTTTAGCAATTAGTGCATTCTTCTTGTCAAGCTCCAAGCGCCTGATTCGTTTACGGGATTTCTGTAAGGCGTCTCGCTCCAGGGAGAGGTCCGTGAGCGTGGAAGAGAGGTGAAGGTGACACGAGGAGTGAGCTGCTGTTGATTGCGAAAGACGAGAGCGAAGGGATTCAAGTTGACGGTCGAGCTTCTCAAGAATAGAAGCCTGGGCCTGATTAGATCCGTCCAAGTCGGCTATCACTGACTTTAAATCCACGTTTTCCTGGGCGGCGCGGTCAAGGGAGGAAGTAAGGTCGGTAATCTGCTGTAGTAAAGCGGAATTGGCGGAGGAAGAACGCGTCTTTGGGCGTTTGGAAACTGATTTAGTGGGTACTGCCAGATGTGCCGTATTTTCGTCATCAGGTGTATCTGAGCGACCTAGTGGAGTCGATTGGGTGCGGGCAGCCTTGAGCTGATCCTTTTGAGCCTTTGAACGACGCAAAGCTGGCATGAATGAAGGAGAGAGCGACCCAGAAGTCAAAATCAGGGGTCAAAATGTGTGATTCCCACGATCCTTTAGACCTAACCACAGATTATGGGCACGCAAAAGCTTGTGATGTTAAACTCAATGTCTTCGCCGTTTCGCGGCTTGAGCCAAAGACAAAAATTGTTCCTAGTAATGAACAGATTAAAATGTTCAGGTTCAAGTTTTTATAACGGTCCTCTGTTTTGCTAAAAGACCACATTTCTCGGAAGTTCTACTTACTACATGAGAATGAGAGAGAAATTTACAATTCAAGCTTGGACATTTTCATCCTTGACATCGAAAGTAAATTTTTTCAGCTGAAGTTCGGGTACTCGGGGGATGTTGACGCTGTTTAAAACCGTTCATTCTGGGTAGATTGATGGAACCGGTCGTTTATCGAGAACAACACGAACAACCAGCACGCCGATCAAAAGCCGGGTGCCGGTCCCCATTACAAGACGCATATCAATCACAATCATCACATGCCGGCGGCCCGTGTGGGGCCCGGCGAATGACAAAGCGGAAATGAGTAACGAACAAACGCAAGCAACGAAAATACTTTATCTACTGTCAAAGTCCTGAACCCAGACCAGCCAAAAAAATTCAGGAAACCTAGGAGGAGCAGCATACACCATTACATAACTTCAAGTAGGACACAAGTACCAGTAGTTCTGTGTTTTCAGTGATGACCAATTTATATGATGAAATGCTGTGTTGGCCGAAACCCAAAAGTTCTCCAGGTTAGCTAAACCTCCGGTTCAGCCAATGATAAATAATACGGATGGGGTTAAACACACAAGGTGTGGCCGTTACATACGCCCTCC
Source organism: Mycena olivaceomarginata (assembly GCA_029378375.1). NCBI lineage: Eukaryota > Fungi > Basidiomycota > Agaricomycetes > Agaricales > Mycenaceae > Mycena > Mycena olivaceomarginata. The sequence continues at coordinate 104,002 of JARKIC010001397.1, forward strand.
AGGTCGACGCTTGAGGCGACCTCATTGAGTCATATGGTTCAGGAGATGTGAAGCGAGAGCGAGTTGACCAGCGAGCAAGAATCGCGGTTGATCAACTGCATGAATATCCAACCAAGAATTGTGTCCAGTAACTTCACGAATGATCGAGACGCAGGTATAAATCCGAGCGCAGCAAGTACTGGAGGCAAAAGTTTGAGAGGCTTTGAGGCGATTGAAATATCGAAGACCCTCGAAATGGAAAGGCGAGGATATTCAGAGCCCAGAAATATCAGACAGCCGACTAACAAGATAGCAGGTCTCGCCGAGTTTACCAAAATCAATCGGGGAGTACAACACGTGCGAAAGACGAGCACATTGTGTTGTAGCGTCTGTCTATGAGAGACTAAAGGCCGGCGGCACGGTGGTGTAGTGGTGACGTTCAACACGTCACCTGCTTTGCGGGTTTTTTTGGGGAGCAGGTTCGAACCCCCCCACCACCGGAAAGCAATACTTTACACTTTCCGGCTTCTCATTGCCGACTTCTTCCCCTTTGGCTTTGTTATTTCCGACTTTGGCGACGGTTGCCACCTGCCTCTCTGATCACCTGTCCCCTCCATCTCACCATCATTCTCCCCTCTTTGGATCACAGCCCGAAATCACCCGGCGGCCTGCACATTCAACTCCGCAGTACTCCGTTCACACCCAAAAATTCACTGCCGCCCCGGCTGCGAAGTGCAGTATTACTAGGCAGTGGTTTACCCCAGTGGATGTTGCCTGGGCATTTCGACGGGTGCCAACAAAAAGAACCGGAGACATCACTACACTGTGCCGAGAAAGGGAATTCGATCAGTCTGGGTTTGAAAAATAGGAGCAGCGTGGCAGAGAAGGCTGAGAACATTTGGTTGCGGGGTAGCTCTGGCAGACGTGAAGACCAGACTTGCTGCCGTTGATCAGGAGATATGGCAAAGCACCAGCTCTACCTATTCCATCCTCTGAATAGGAAAAGATAAGATACACTGTCGAAATGATTGATGGGGGAAATGTTACTGATTCTTATTACCCTTGAACTTTTTGCTGTACCAATATTTATGTAGGAAATATTTCAAATTCATAAGGACCTCCGGGCATCCCTGGCACCTCCCTTGTACAGTACCCCGTTCCTCCTAAGACTTCCTGATGGACAACAGGACAGCTCACTCACGGTAGGATATGAATGAGGCTAATAAATCAGCATTTATGAGTGTTCAAGGGTGAGTTCTTATCACTTCGGAGTCGGGCAAATCTGAAGCATCTGACCTACAGCTATTTCCCATCCCAAGACCCTAGCCCTCCAGTTGGCCCTCTCACTCTCATTCTCACTCTCTGTCCTCCCTCCTGCCACCCCTGGAATTCGTGTGCCACGTCACAGGTGTGTTGTATGCTCCCTCAAAGTTTTCCATGGGTTGAAGAGACTGTATCCTCCATGGTGTAGTGGTTAACTCCTTTCCACATAACCTTCTTGTGCACTTAAAGGTCTTGTGTTCAAATCTCTTTGGTGGCATTGTTTTTGGTATTTGAACAGCACTTAAGTGCTGCAGGACTTAAGTTCACAAGCAACTTGAGTTCAGTACAGATGGCACTTGAGTAGGGTTAGGGTTATTTTCACTTTAAGCACTGAAGAACTTAAGTTCACAAGCAACTTGAGTTCAGTACAGATGGCACTTAAGTAGGCTTGCCGGTATTTTCACCTGGAACTTAAGTCAACCTAATCCTATTTCATATTCATCCTGGTCAAAGCTACAGGCATGCTTATGATGAGAATTTTAATCCCAGAAGCAACACAGAAGTACAGATTAAAATATTCGTGAAACGTCAATTTTGACCGTCCCTAATGTCAATCAAGTTATATGAAATGGCACCTGCAAACTCAGTAAACCGATGCAGCTGCTTGCAATATCAGCCCGAGATGACCGAATCCTTGTTCTGGCAGGATGCAACGAACTTTATATGGGTATTGTTTCCTAGGAGATGAGGTTCGAAAACCAGATATGAAGGTGAAATGAAAAATTGAATCCGTTCCATGTCAAATTAGGGGAGGTCAAACATCGATCAAGGGACCGATTAAGACACCGATTCTAGGCCGATTAATTTTCGAATCTGAGGCCGATTATCTCGACTTAATCGGTGCAGATCATGAATCGGTCAGAATCGGCAAAGCGCCTCCGGAGTCGCACAAAATTATAATCGGCGCGAGAATCGCCCTAACCTTAACTCGCTCTCTCGCACCATTTGGGCAAGGCGTTAAATGAATTACATAATATACTTTCCTTTGTTCTACGCCTACGGTACGACACGGCGCCGGTGCCATTAATTCTTCGAGGTCCTGTGATGTCAAGCCAGCACTCGCAAAGGTGCGCCTCAATTGGTTTTTACGGCGTAGAGCTTGTTTGATACAAGCTGTATGGCGGTCTATACTGTACTATTACGACCAATGGTTCAGGTGACGGGTGACAGACCTTCGTGAACTGAACAATTTTGCACCAGGTGACGGTGACTTTGCGATTTTGCGGCACAAATAGGCCAAAAAACGTGAAAAATTCCGTCCGGCATTTGCCAGACTACCATATAAGGTAATTTTCTTATGATTGCCGACGAATGAACGACTTATCCAGTGAACAATTGAGGTGACGGGTGACACCCCATGAACCTTTGGTTGTAATACTACAGTAATATGAACCTGGATAAAACAACGACAACGACTTCTGTGTCAAAAGGGTTAAGTGAACCGCACTTGATTTGATCCCACATGAACCATGTATACGTTCAAAGCACTTGAGATGAACCTCTCGAACTTCATGCTCGCGGCCAACTCGCGGCAAATCAGGTCCACTTCAACTCCGACCCATCAAATTCCGTGATCATGCGTTGGTTGATCATGACGGCAGTTTGCCACGTCACCTCTTGCCTTTCTTCCCTCATCTCTCCACCGCTCGCCGCCAGCACTTCTGCGTTTCCCGTTCCAAGGCACTCAAACTACCTCAAGGCATTCAAGATATGCAAGTCCCAGTGCCCGTCGAGCCCGCTCATGACATTTTCAAGACCTCCCCTCAAGCTGCTCAAGTCCTCCGTTGCTCAAGAACTCCCTTCAAGCCTTCCTTGCTCAAGAACTCCCTTCAAGCCTTCAAGCTTTCAAGTCTCCTCTCAAGCGTTCAAGGCCTCTTCCAACCCTCCCTGCGCCACCGGGTATTCCCAATCCCCCACATCCCGATATGTCTTCCCTGCACGCCCGTAACATTGGATATTATATCTATGCCTTCCGTTGTTCATAAGTAGCTTATTTTCGTTATCCTGTTCATTACTACGTGCAATGGCATCCGTTATGAATATATATAAAGATAACCAATATGTGTGTAATGTGTCCGAAGGAGAGTGGCTAAAAGCTGGAGGTGGTATGCAGACAAATATTTTCCGAGCTCCAGCCCAAGTGTTTGAGGAAGCTCCTGGCGCCGAAAAATTGGCGGTGTAGACAGATCCGAAACAAAGGCAGCCGCAAAATTAGATCTAGCTCCGTCACGAGTGCACAGTATAATACACTCAAAAGACAAAGCAGATGCACGCCAATCCCACTCGCTGCCCGAATCCCACTGTGGAGGGCAAAATAATGGGATTCACCATCAAAAATGGGACTGGGTGAGTCCCAGTCCCATTACTCTAGTATATACTCAACTCCAGGTTTGACGGTGTGGTGAATCATGACATGTTACTTTTTACTCATTCTAATGACCAAGTTACTGGTGTGGGCATCAATTGACAGAGTAGATCAGGCAGGGCACTCTGGTGCATCCTCTGCACTCACTAAGTTCAATAATGTATGTGTTCCCACTTCGATCACCTTTGCCTCCCACTTTGACCGCCGGGTCAGTGCACTGATGTATTCCGTTGATTAACTGCATACCCGGCTAAGTAGCACGGTTCCGGCAGATCATGCGATCACCCCCTCCTCCAAACTATTTTCTCGAGTGCACAATTCTTGCGCCCCGCAATGGTGATATGGACGGCAATGTGATGCCATCTGAATACCTGCGCTCCCTGGATGCATCAGGGGTTCCTCCCGGCCAGCTTTCCTTAAAGCCGGGATGTCCCATCATGCTACGCAATCTCGGTCCTTCTGCCGGCCTCTGCAATGGCCGTCTGGTGGTCTGTCAAATGTCTGATCACCTCCCGCGGCGTAGACGGGGCACTGACGCGTATTGACGCGCACTGCCGCGGCATTGACGCGCCGCTGCCGCGCACTTGCAGAGAATGTGCCGCAGTTAACTCCAACTTGGGGAGAGATTGAAATACTTCCAAGACATCATAAACTGTCAAAATCGTCGTTTCACCAACCGGTACTTGTATATGTTCTAGTCCGGGGTGTTCGAAAGGTGATTTAGTGCCAAAATGGACTTGTGTGAAATATCATGATTTCAACCAGTAGCACTTCATTGAGGTATCTCGAGTGATGCCTAATATTTATCCGCTCGAGAAGCCCGGTTTAGCGTGAAAGAATACCAATTTTGACATCTAGTCATAATTTGGGATAAGCGCGGCAGTGCGCGGCAATGCCGCGGCAGTCGCGGCATTTTCTCCTGGCCGCACCAAGCCACATTAAACTGGTTTCTGGTTACTTTTCTGACATCGAGTAGACCCCGTCTACAACACCGTATGTGCGCCCCATTGTTCCCGAAGGCCGTATAGCCAGGATAGGCGGCTCCGAGCAACAACCAGAACTATATATAATTGCCTGATTTGCAGAGACTCGCACCACGGCGGAAAGCCTGTCTGATGTAGTCGAGCCACGCTATGAGCAGCATACTTACTGGCATCCGGGGCCCAGTACGGAGGCGGATGCCAAGGGTAGAAATGCATCAAATCCCATTCAAGACGCCAAATGAGTTCTTGCGTAATTGCCAAATCCAGTTGAAGCTCCTGCATATTCGGCGCCCCATCTTGATTCATGAATTGTAATTGCGCAGCAGCCAGTTGATCATCGGCTGCGACGGAAGTCTGTTGCTCTTCCAGAACTAAAGAAAACAGTGAGATTTAATAATCCAATGAATACAATACTGAGGGGCCACAGACAGCTATTCGGAACCAGGCCTGAATCCATGATTCCTCCGGATGGGCGCCATTCGTAGTTTTATAGTGACTGGGTACCTCGGGTTCCGTTCAATAGGGCTGGAACCCCGGTATATCAAATTATCCGTGGAGTGAGTTTAGGCTCGGGTACATATACCCCGCAAATTCTAACATGTCAAGCTAGAAAGTATGTACCCAGTACATGAGTAACAATTGATCTCCCGATCGCATTTCTACCCGTAATGCTTAGACATTTTATCCAAAGACTTTCCTAGCGCATACATCCATATAGGTTCTGTTACAGAACCGATATATTGATGACGACAACTTATTGTACTATTACGACCAAAGGTTCACGGGGTGTCACCGCTGGGGGTTAAATTTTTTGTTTGCATGTTGGAGGATGTATTCACCTAGCCAGACTATGAATCGAGGAGAGAATGAACCCTCATTCCACTTCTCCACTGGGAAGAGGTAAAATATGCGTACAGCCAAAAAATTCAGCAAATATTCCACAATGTGGTTTGCCTGGGGTAAAAATGTCTGTCCACATGTTGGAGGGTGCATTCACCTAGTCACAGGGCATAGCTCACACAAAAATGCTCGGATTTGGATGACGATGTCACGCCTGGGTGCCCTATGGCCGACCGCGGAGACAGTGCGAGGCAGTGTTACCGCAGTCTGCCAACCTCGGAGATAGGGTTTGCCGAGCTCATATCCGCAGTCGTCCATAGGGCGCCCAGGCGTGACAGGGCCGGGTCTACCGCTGTTTACCGAGGGCCTGAATGCAGGACAGGCACGGCTGGGCACTTCGAATCTGGCTCGAGTGTTTGACAGGTGAACAGGTCGCTAAACAAATTGTCGATGTCGGTCGTTTGTCCGTCTCTCCGCGAATACTTACGCGGAAGAACAGCATGAATTTTCCTGAGATTGCGAAAGCTGTAATATGGTATGCCGTTGAAACATTGTTGATTTTCAAATTTTGTGTGCTTCAAGAGTCGCGAAACAGGCTTGGGGAAGCAGACAGAGATAAAGAAGGGATTCCGACATCAGGAAAAACCAAATTCATACGTCAATCACGCTTATGGTATCGACACGAGATATCCCTGGTAGCTGATAGCCGGAGCTCAGCAGCAGCTGGTAGCGCTCAGTAGCACACCGTGATTGTTTGATAGCTCGTCGTACCTCAGCGCTGTGATTTCATAGTTCTTTGTTGCGCGCTGCCATGTTTCAATCGCACCTGTACTAACCACAGCTGCATTGCCCTTTCAGGCTCCTGCGCTCTGCCCCCGAACGGAAGCCAGGGATCGATGCAAAAGTGCCCGTACAAAGAATATTCCTCCCACAAAGTTTGTATGTCGGTAGTGCATTGCCCTTTCGGGCCCCCGCGCTCCGCCCCCAAAACTGAAGCCGGGGATCGATGCAAAAGTGCCCAAACAAGGTCGGAGGGTGTGTGGGCAGGTTGATCAACAGAGGCTCATTCAATCGCTGGCATCTATAGATAAATTAACGCAGGTCCCACAGAATGCCAAATTTGACATGTATATCGGTGTGGCTGCATCCGTGGTGGAGCAAAAACAGCTAACAGCGCCGAACACCGCGGAATTACCTTTCGGGAAAATCCAATTAGCCGCGAAGCGACCAAAGGTTGTTCTTCCAGTAACGAAAGCAGTAGCTACACCTTCCCCCAGTTTACTCTCTCCTGTGCTCCATTTTAAACGTTTCTTGCCTGCGCACCGTTCGTATTTCGGACCGCAAATACGCGTACGGTTTCCGATGTATGTATACGAAATTCATACGAGACCATCAAAAATTGATAGCGCAATGGTACGGCCGAGTGGTTGGCTTACGTCCAGACCCCTTCGTACTTCAAAATTAATACATTATCTGCATCTGGCACACACGTCATTGCTGAGTAGAGTTGACCATGGGAGAACACCGGTCTTCGGAGATCAAGTTCTAGTTTCTGAACAGTCAACCCCTGGCACCCGTTAAATGATGTGGCGTAACAGAGAGCCAGTGGGATTTGTCTCCGATGAACAACAAAATTGAATCCTTGAGGTCATCCTCCTCATATTCCTGCACTGCCACAGCGATAGCCGCTTGCGAGAGCGCAAAGATAGGGACAAGCGGGGCAATTGGCTGTGCATCGGAGTGGAAGCTACAGCACTATGAGCAAATGAAGGAAAATAGAATACCAATCACTTACCGTCCTATACAATCCTGAACCCCATGTCTCACAGTGCCATTTTAAACACTGTGCCTCACTATGGAACCGAACATCCGGTGCATCGCAATGTATTTCACTGGGATCAGGGGGATAAGGCAGCACTTGACATATTTAAGGTTTGAATGCACACCCTGCAAGCAAGAGCAAAAAATGTATACAATTCTGAACCCCGTGCCTCACAGTGACATCTTAAACCCAAATCGTTATGCCAGGATATGACGAGTTTCGGCCGGAATCGACATCTACTCCCGGAAGGGGACAAGTTGGTGCCAACTTGTGCTCAATGTGGAGCTAGGAACTATGATCCCGAACCTCGATGACGGTTGCGCGTTCTTAGGACGGTATTGCAAAGGCCCGTTTCAGCGCATCCAGCGCATTGACGCTGCGGAGAGAAATCGTGCCCATCTTTGCATCTACACGCGCCTACTTTAGCCGATCGATCATTTCACCAGATAGGATGCGAGGGATTTACAGCAGACTGGTCCCTATAGCAGGGTGGGCGCGGGCCGGGCCCAGCGTTGGTGGTATTGTGCTAAGACACAATGCTGGTGGCAGGCACTGATGCATATCCTGTACGACTTGTGACCCCCACTCGTTACCTACGTCTTGCTGGAGAAAATCCTACCCTTCCAACCGTCTTCCAATATTTTCCTTCCCCAAATCTCTTTTCTCGATACATAATGCAGCTTTGAACAACGCCAAATCTTGATACATGTAAGAATGAAGTCATTATGAGGCCATATGAAAGTACTGACCAGCCGAGTTGGCGAATCGCACGGCAACAATGCCCGAACGAGTGTGCAACGTCAAGGTTCTATCACACGTGATGTTCACGCTGACGCGCTGCACCCCTGCCGAGGGTAAGAATGCTAAAGAGTTAATTGATTGCTTAGACCCGGCGAAACATCTTACTGAGTTTTTTCATCAGCCTGGGAGGACTCCCGTCGGTCGACACAGACAAATCAATATGCTGTCGGTGGTTTCCTTTCCATTGATTGTCTGTCCACAGAAAAGTCCTCACGGCCCTGAAGGGATGTGAGAGTTAGTCACCGGTAACCAGTGAGCTCCACGCACAACTTCAGCAGCTCGGGAGATAACGTCGGGGCGGTGGGCAACGGCGAGACAGGTTGTTGGATGGAAGGGCAGGGTGTCGCTTGAGGGGAAGTTCTCGTCGAGTCGTGGGGCATCTGCGGAGAGGCTGCGAGGAAGGAGGCCTGGAGGGCGCTGGGGCCCGCGGTGCCGTCGTCGAATCCGGCGTTGGTGAGGACTGCGAACTGTCGTGGGCGCTGCTGTTCGGGAAGCAGCGGAACGTGATGTGAGTCCAAGAAGAGAGAGCTACCCGAGACGCACGCAGTAGCTCGAGGAGGAGGCCATGCCATCGAGATCGCTCCACTCGAACTTAACACTTTGGAAGGAGTTGAAGAGCTGGAGGCGTTGTTCCTGCCGGGCGTGGGTCACCTGGACAACGCGAAAACGAGAATGTAATGGCAGGTATACGTACCTCAGTCAGCTTAAACGCCTCAGCGTCCTCCATTTGCTGCTCGTTCTCGAGCTCAAGCAGTTGAAGTCCGCGCAGGATTGCGCGGTCGGTCGCGAATGTCGTGGCCATGGCGAGAGGAGGGATTAGTACCTGAGTCACGGAGCTACGAGGGTGAGGATGAGCGGTCCGAAGAAGACTCGGACAAAGTCAACGAAGCAAGACTGAAGGTTGACATGACAAGACCCGTCACAACCTGGAGCTTGCCAAGGGCGCAGCGAGCGATTTCAACAATGAATCGACCCCGGACAAGGCGATCTGGAAGGGGACCAAACACAAGGATTTTGGACGAAACATACGGTTCTTCCTTTGGATGTCCATACACGGCGGTTACAAAATTGGCGAACACTGGAAACACATTGAGGATTTTGAGGACTGGGGAATCTGCAAGGAATGCGAGATTACAGAAAGTATGGACCATGTTCTAACGCAGTGTGACGCTCCCGGACAAGCTCTTATCTGGGAGCTAGCCAGTAAACTGTGGAAGAAAAAGGCCGGGGAAGAGATGCACCCCACCTTTGGCGAGATAATGGCATGTGGGGCAATAAAGAAAGGCGACGCTGGTACGACACGCCTCTACCGGATCCTCCTCTCAGAGTCGGCATACTTGATCTGGAAACTGAGGAACGAAAGGGTCATTGGCGAAAGAAATGGTGCATCGCCCCAAGAAATTACCAACAGGTGGACCAAGTGCATAAATGTTCGTCTAGAACTCGACTGCCTTCTCACGAATGCAAACAAATGGGGCAAAAAATCATTGAAGAAATCTTTAGTGCTCGCAACCTGGAGGAAGACACTACAAGATGAAGACAGACATCCTGACGACTGGATCGGGATGGCCGGGGTTCTAGTGGGTGTGGGTTAGCTTACAATGATGGTCGCCTGTGGACCTGAGTGAGTTGACTCAAGCCCCACACGGCGCATGGTGATTTATTCAGATGCGTGTGCGTTTGCGCATTTCCCCGGGTGGCTCTCTGTCGGTTGGGTTCTCGTTTCCCCAGCTTCATTTTAAACGGGAGAGGGAATGCCGACTTGGTCGGTCTGATGATCGGGGGGCGGGTTTCTGGAGACGTAAGAAACACCCCGTGAAGAGGACGCATATGCGCCCCTTTCGCTCTCTACCTAACGTTCCACAAAAAAACTTGGGGGGAGGCCGATGCTGCGCACGGCATAACTCGTACTTTCTTTTTTATTTGTATTTTCCCTTTAACCAAAAATAAAACACCAACTGTTCAGGGTGCTTTCCACAAGATAACGCGGCTCTGCCCAGTACATATACGAAGAAATTCGGACATCCCCGGCCGAATTGATTGCCGCCCACCCACAGTATCGCTGCCAGATGTATCGAGGAACCCAATGAGGCAACCTCTTCGCATTCTACCAAGCAATGTCAGGGCAAAACTTCAGTTTAGCTTGCTGTTGGTGAGAAGATGCTCGACTGCCATGTTGAGCTGGAAGGTGAGATTGTTTGTTCCATGGATAAATGGAAGTCTGAGGGGTCTTTTAGATGAGAATAGCGGTTGGGTTAGTAAACTAAAATGCATCAGCGGGGTCAAAACACGCTCAAACAGGATGCGCAGCCTTTTCCGGTACTTGCACTACACCGAACAGCAGCCTGAAGCCCTGCGGTCAAGTGGGTGTTCATTCAAAGCAGAAAGATTGCAGATTCAATATGGGGCTGCAGCTGATGAGTCTACAGCACCAATGAAACACCAGACAGCGAGTTTTGAATTGGCATGCTGGCAGCAGTGGATGGACATCACGCAAGGACTGGGGAGCATCACCATCATGCTTCTGGGATAATAAAACATTGTAGAATGGGAGTCTTGCCGCAATGTGCACACCTACATATAACAGGGATACTTTATTGCCATGATTTTGGCATGCATCTCAACACCGACAGTACAGACATTATGGAGCAGGGTGAATTGGGTTTTAAGACTCCAAATACCTGTCAGTGAATTTTTACAGCACTCTAGAACCAATGGGGCACACACAATAATGAAACAGTGGATGTGTTGGAAAGCCACGTGAATGTGTTGGAACACTGGATCCAGTCGCACCAGAACCTTCTGGAACACGGATTGGAGATAGGAAAGGGAGTGTGGGTGGGTTTGTCAAACCCAGATCCGAAAGGTTTACATGTTGAGCCAGAACCCCATGCTCTTTCAGCCGGATTTTGTTTTGGAAGACCTACAGAGCCTATAAGTAATGTAGGGCACAAAACATTGGCATTAAACCAACTGGGGATTAGCCAAAATCCGGTAATGGCTGCAAACAACTAGACCTCATAGATGACAGCCAAGAGTAGTATATCATATGTGGATGCTCTTACCCTGATCGGATGTATATGTTGTGGCTGTGCTTGTCTTGCGTACGCAAGACTTCGGATAATACCGAGAATTTGATGCGTCCGGCGACATCTTTTTAGATTACATAATCAATAAATTCATTGGATTGGGCTCTTAAAAAGAACATGTATTTGGTTGCTGCTGGCTGCCGGTCAATTGAACTCGCAACAGAAGTCACTGCCTTTGCGTAGCCGGCGAGGGGTTTGAGAGTGCGTTTTTGAGTCAGATAATCCCAGATTTTGATTCTCTTCCCGATCCTTGCTGCTATGTGGGTTCCATTAACCGCAACAGATTCGATCTCTTGGGAATTCTGAGTCAGATCAATAGCATCACTTGGGACGTTCTTGTCGGAAAGGTTCCACACAGTGATACGGCTGTACGAGGCTGCCACGAGAATGCGAGGCTCCATCACCATGGCGAGGGAGTAAATGAGCTTCTGCGCGCGAACTAGCGCTGTGTCCAGATATGTGGTGGATATATGTATACAAATTTTCCTCGGAGCCAGATACAGCAACACCATCCTCCAAGAATATCACGGCGGTTACTCGCCCTGTGTGGCCACGGAAAGGGGTCCAGCAACTCTGGACATCCCAAAATGTGACGGTTCCGTTTTTGCAACCAGTGATGCAGATCGTGCCCATCGGGGACAGTACAACACAGGTGACCGCGTCGCTGTGTGGGAAAGTTGTGAGTGTATTGTGACCCCTCATATCCCAAACTGATGCATCCCCGTCTCGGGAGCCGCCAACGAGAAGCATGTGGTCGTTCGAAAATGCCAGCGAGGTTGTGGCCTTCGAGGAAGGATGATTCGTGAATGGCATTAGGACTGGTGCGCTGGACTCGAGATTCCACAATTGAACGGTACCGTCGTACAAAGCGGAAGCAACATAGCCGTCCTGTATGAATAATGTTCAGAGTATTCCGTCGACGTGGCCCTCAAAGGAACCGCCGATTTCGTCGCCGTCCGGTAGATACACGATGGGTGCTGGAACGGCACTACACCCATGTCGGAGACCATCAGCGGTCTGAATGATGAGCAACGCGCAGGGCTGTACCAATGGAGAGTACATTTGGCAGATCTTTGAACTTTGAGGAGTGAACACCATCACCGATAAATAAACATGTGGAGCACTCTTTCTCATGCACTGTTGGAAGATTTTGACAAACAAAACTGCATCTGCCACCAAGGCACCGAGAGCGGCCCTATTCTTGCTCATCGGAAGCGGCCTGGCACTCCGCACGCAATTTTCTGCGGCTGGCACTAGTTTAGCCCTGAACTCTGATTTAACTGGAAACATCGGCAACGTCAAAGGCACCAACGGCAAATTTCCTGTCTTTGCACACACTTTCGATCAGAAGGTTCTGCAGGATGCAGTAGCCATCTCGCCAGATTACGCCGACCTGGTTTTGCTGGGGACCCGGCAAGCCATGGCCGGTTTGGAGATCACACTGTCCATGTTGCCGGATGGAAGTTTCAACATGTCTGGCGTGAAGCATTCATGAACGATGTCGGGAATAGCCAGTGAGCATTGCCTTTTTGAAAAATATCGCACAACTGAAGCATTCGAACTAGACGGGTGAATCCAACAGAGACCATCTACGCTGCGCTCCCTGCTTTTATGTATTTGGATGCCAACATCACCGGTGTACTGCTTGAACCTCTACTGGAATATCAAAGTTCATCAAGCTATGGCAATTCATATGCAGCACCGGATTTGGGTTTGTGAAGTTGACGCTGTGTCTATCGATCAGCGTATATTGAATCCTATTCAGGGACAGCTTTCCCGTCAGTTCCCGGGAATCCCGACAATAATGTCATATACGGCGTATAAAGTAAGGATTCTGCTCTGGAAACCATTATACTGAGCGTCGCCCAGATTCAGGTAACATGCTGATTCTCGTCTTGGCGCATGCCCGAAGCACCGGAGATGGCTCTCTGATTGTCAAATACGTAGGTCATATTGCTCTATGTTTTCTGACTTGACATTTACGATGAAGTAAGCGATGGGCTGATTATTGACTTCGAATGTGTTGGTCCCTGAGCAACAGTACGTCTTTCCATATCTCGGGCCATACGCAGATGCTGACTTGAGCAGGATCTCAGCGGATGACACAGGACTCACCCAATGTCACAAATCTCGCTCTCAAGGGCATCATTGCCATCCAAGCGATGGCCGGAATCAGCCAGATCATGGGTTAGACACCAGATGTACAGAAATACGAGGTACGTGAACGTCACACACGACAAAACTTACGCAGGGATATTCTGTTTAAATGGGGACTCCACTTTTGGACTAATGTACAACTTGTTGGCCGACAAACTGTTGAAACTGAATGTTGTTCCAACGTCGTTAAGAACATCATTCTACGCCCTCGTGGCCTAACTACTAACTACTCACGTCAGATATATACTGCCAAATCGACCACTCTATCAAATAATCCAGCTCAAGGTTGCTTTTTCTGCCATTATGGAGGCAGCATCTGACAAACCCATAGCTTTCGGGTTTGCTCTGAGCAGCGAGAGCAACTCGAACACTAGGTCTGGTACGACTTTCCTCAAAGTGCTTGGCTGATGTCTTGTCCAAACAGACTGGACTATTTTCAGTCCCGCGGCAGCACCAGACATAGAGACCCGGAATCTGCTCATTTCCGGAGTCCACAAATATGTGTCCCCTAATCTCACCAACGGAACGTTTCCGACACTGTTCAATGTCCTGACTGGGTTGGGTCCAGGAGCCGGCGTTTCTCCGAACGGGTTCGGAAGGTACGTTTAATGTCTCGTAATTCAAGTCCGTGAACTCATTTCAACTAGCCCGGCACAAGGAGCGATGTTCTCGGTACTCGCTTTGAAGTGCGTTATTCCGAATCTTTCTTCTTAATCGCTGGTCATGTGCATTATTATCCTTCTAGTGTTGCCAACAAAACTGTCATTGTACCGTTGCCGCCTGCCTCAAGGTCGAAGACAGGCGCGATTGCGGGCGGGGTCGTAAGCAGAGTCGTTTTCTACTCCTTTCGGGCATTGTCGTCGTCATCTTCCTGCGGGGGCGGAGGCATCGGCAAGCGGCTGACGGAGCACCTCAGCCTTATATGACCGCTGTATTCGGCGGCTCATTCATGGCACCCACAAATCCGTCGTCGAATTCGCTCCCTGTACCGCCCTCGCGCCCGCCTGGTGCTGGATCGCCGTTCATTTCCCCTAAGGCCGCGTTGATGAACAGAGTTCCAGGTCACGTCGCGCCAGAACCAACATTTCCGCCTGCGTCGTCTCAGCCGCCGAGCTCAAGCATGCCGTACAGAACTGAGGCGCTGCGTTCCGAAATGGAGCACCTGCGGCACAAGGTCGAGCAGCTGTGTGCGACGCAAGGGGTCCAAACAATGCGGATTCAGAGGGCCTGAATTGAATGAGTGGTTGCCGGTTATGTATTGACGACAAGAGTGGGGGAGATAACTCTCGGAGTCGGGTGGGTCGTGCAGAGAGCAAAATCACAACAGCAGCGCAGACTCGAAGAAAAATAATTTCTTGAACTGTTAAGTACATCGCAGGGGGTCGAACCCTGTCTCGCCTGACTGGAATGGATGAAACAATCCGGCGCATGTTCCGTACACCTCAATGTGTCTATCTTCTCTCTATTCAAGGGAATCAAATGTAAATAATTGAATGAAAAAGGCGACACATTGTAATTACAGAGAGTTCGAAGGAGGGCTGGAAGGCTGTAGGGTTCTGAGTTTAGTTGGTTGTGGGCGATTGACAAACAATATACGGGCGGGGATGAGACGTTAGCCCGGCCTAAGCGAAAAAAACGCCGTCCCTGCAGCCGTGAAAGTGCATCGTGGGGAATCGAACCCTTCTCGCAAAACCAATGAAGGATCGACCCAGGAGATTCGAACCAGCGGCATCTTTGTGGATTACATCATCACTAAATTCATTAGATCGGGGTCTTAAAAGACTTCAAAAATCTAATGAACTCAGCCACTATTTTCATTAGCATCGTCAAAACGCACTGATAAAGTTTCGCCAACTCAAAACCTGGATCCGATCGATGAAAAGAACGATCACTTTACTACGTAAAGTACTCGTAAAAAAAAAAAAAAAAAAGGTTGACATGACAACGCGTCACATGCCGAATTGGGTTCGGCCCGGGCTGGCCCGTGGTCAAGCTGACTTTGGTCTAACTTACTGATGGCCAGGTTCGGATCAAGCCGCTGAGCTCACATGACATTCACGAGATGTAAAAAAAGGGCAATGTGGTCTACGCGTTCTCCCGCCCCAGAAAGCATCAGGAAAATCCCAAATTCTACGGTAGACACATGGGCAGTTATACACCGCCGTTCCTCCATAACATAATTAGAACATTTTCGGTTTGAGCTCGACAGATCATTGATCCGGTAATGTTTACGAGTAGTGATTTGCCGGGCTCGGGCTCAGGCCCGAGCCCGGCCCAAGCCCGGGGCTTTCAGGCCCGACCCGGCCCATACCCGACCCAGTTTTTCAACTGGGTTTAGGGTCGGGCCTGACATTTGCTCAGGGAAGCCTGGGGCCTAGGCCCCGGCTTTTCCAACATATTCACCAAGAAATTAACCTTGTTTTTTGTAACTCACTTACTCATTTCCCGTGAACACGGAGACCCCATTCAGGTTACTGAACAACTTCATAAGTCTTGGCGGTGAGAATTCTTTTTTGCCCATCAAATTTACTTCCGACATTGTTGGAAAGCGATAAGCACCACCCTGACGCGAATGCCCCGCGTCCTTTATGTACTTTCGCCTCATGGGGGAGGAAAACGGGAATTCACAACGGGCTCGGATACTGATTGGGCTGTTGAGACCCTACCCCCAGCAATCGTCCAGAAACTGGTGTCAAATGAGGCGACGAATGGATATGTAATTCTACTGGAGAAGGATCCAAATCAAGAGAATGGTGACCGGCTCCCAGGACGGGAAGCCTGGGAGACCGTTGCGATGCATGAGTCGGTAGGCTTGCTGACTTTAAGTCCCGATTTGCTGCGCTGACGTCCCATAGGCCCTCATGGCGACCCGGATGCTGATGACGAACGCCGTCGCAATTGAATTATTCTCATGGGAAAGCTTCCTCAATGAGGTGATGAAAACAGTCGACTGGCGCCGCGATTGGGACCTGATTTGGTATGGCGTCGACTTGACTATCGATGGCATGGAGTGAGTGCTATAGTGTCAACCATTGCATGCGGGGTGAACGAGGCGCCAGGCAGAAATATTCCAATCCACGGACCAAGAATGGTCTTTCGTTAGATCGTTAACGCAAATTGCAGGCAAGGTCTGGCCTGACCCTGAAGGCACTTGGACGTCCCGCTTCAAAATGGGAAGCATTCGACAGTTGGACACAATCGCCGCCGAAGTTACCTGGACGCCGCGGCCATGGACGAGAATTCTGAAGTCCTCTAAAGATTACGCGGAAGGGACGGTTTTGAAGCGCGAAGCCAAGGCGCGCTCCGATGGGCGCGCATTCTTCACCGGACCGAGCAAGGCTAGCGAAGATGACATCACTCAAATGCTGGCCGACAATGCTAGTGGTCTCTATAGATGGTTTGTTCAGGAAGAGATACCTTTCCTTCGCAATGTTGGGGAATGGCGCGTGTATCTCGTGGGTTGCGAGGTCGTTGGGATCGTGGCGACGACCCCTGCTGAAGAGAACGGATGTGAAGTGCAATTTCGCGTTTCTAGGTGTAACTACCCCATAGGACAGCTAAAGTAAGCCAATATCCATCCGCCGTTTTGACTACCTAACGTACTGTGAAGGGAAGCTCTGGGTCCATCCAGTACCTGCGCCACAACGGGAACTGATACGTGCAGAGGAAATGACTTACCCCCGCCAATCAGATCTCAAGCACTTTGCCCGCATGGACATAGCCGTTATCGAGGTTAATGGCCGGCTTTTCTATTTCGTCAATGAATGGGAAAGAGGGCCCGGGACCAATTTCACCATTCAGGGCCGGCAAGGATAGCCATGGACGCCCTTGCGCAACTGTTAATTGGAGTCGCCAAGGCAAATGCGGAAGCAGACACGCACGATTCTACTGGCGGGACAGACGGGTCAGAATTTGTCAGCCAGAGCAGGCGCAAGGTAGTGTCCATCGTGACTTTCAAATTGGATACTTATGTGCTTGCCAGTGTGGTAAATGTGGGCAGCCCGGCCATTACGCACCGAAATGTGGTAGAACCGACTTGTGATATAACTTTGGTACCAAGACTAATGCGGTATGTAGAAGCGGGGGCTTTGTGTTTACACCAAAATTATACTATCGGCGATCGGGCACGTCAAATATGCCCAATTCCTCGCTCTTTTGGGCCTTTTTAGTACTCTATCCTATTCAGGACTACTCTAGCTACATTTCGTTTTATATGTCAGCCGAATCCCAGGCGAAATGGGTGAGAAAATAAACAAACTTTGACGCGTCCCGTAACATCGTGACATCACCAAACCTTGACTTCCCATCGACTTCCTCCTGCATCTACGAGTAGAAGAGCCGTAACACGCTGAAAATGGCTCGGGCACTCTGACTTGGGAATGAAAATCTTCACCTCAAAAGACTCGCCTTGAAATGGGAGCAGTAAGCATTCTAGCAAGTGAATAAACAAACTGCTTGGCAGAACGAGGGGACGGTCAAGGGGGAAGCTAGAGGCGCACCGAGACAGTCCCTGACAATTCGATACAACTCGGGCTTCGCACTGTTGAAAACTGCGGCCCCGAGTAGCGCCCCAACCGGCATTGCACGGTCGTAACAATTCTTGAAGGACCCGCTGTCGTTCCATCCACCTAAGGCCTTGGTGTCACTCACACTGACCCCAAACGCCCTGCAAGTCTGAGCCGCGAAGGGTCTGGTGCCATGTGTGACCTTGGTGATTGCGACATCGTTGGCGGTGTGAATTTGCATGACTCGGTCATGGTGCGCTTGGAACCCGTAAATAAATAGGAGGGTGCTCCTTCAAATACAATTGCGTACCTTGATAACTCATTTCCGTCGTTCGAAAAAAACGGGGTATGTGTACCAGTCACGTCTTCCGTACTCACCGTACTCCTTGTCCGCGAAATTGGGCGCAAAGTCAGGTACGGGATACCCGGCGATGTGGAAGTAGGCAAAGAACATAATGGCAATGGCGCTGATGCCACAGAGTTCCACATGCTTGTGGCGCAGAACTCCGTGCTCGTCGAGGCGGCCAGTCTGGTTGTGTTTAGCATTATTGGCCAGCGCGCCAAGCACCTAAAAATCGTGAGAGGCTTTCAACAGCTCAGGAAATAGCTACCGGAATGTCTGCATCATCGCCGAGCGGGACAGAGGTCTTGAAGAGGTCGGACCACAATAGAATACGAGCGCTATCCTCTCTGAACGCCGTCGCTGCACCCAGCAGCAACATACTCCGGTCACGAAGGCCTAGATAATTGTATTTCGGGCCCGAGAAATGGGTGAAACACTAACGAGCACACTTCTTGAGCTTGTCGGCGGCGTAAGTATCTGAATATATTCGTTAATGCGGGCTTAAAGATAGAATTGAGACGCTACCGGAAGAACTCCCCGCCGCCCTTGGTAACTTGTGCTTTTTCTGCACGGTTCGGCTCGTCGTGTGCTGCCGCGCTTTCGAACTGCCGAATGCGCTGATCGTTGCGCAACGGAATCTGGGCTTCGAGGCAGTCTTTATAGAGGTGCTGAGAGTTGCGACAATAGTCCTCAAGCGCCGAGATGACTTGAGAGATCTGAGACTTGCCGATAGACGAGCCTGCAATGGTTTCTGTCGTTCCCCGCTTTTTCTGAGGGCTGGTAAGTTCAAAAAACGACTTCAACTGAGGGACAGACCTTCTCCCCGCGTGCTCTCATATTGAAGAAACATCGCCACCTTTGCCGCGATTATTGGGAGGGCCGGTAGGGCAGCTAGCGTCGGATCCCTGATAACCTTGGCCCGCTTCCGAGAGATCCCACCACGATTGGTACGAATTGACATGCCGCCCGTATGTCTTCGGAGTTGCTTTACTCTCCTGCTCCCTCGCGCGAATTCGAGGCAAACAGTGTGTGCCTGGGACTCCAGGAGCTGGAGCGATCGATTGACGCGCCCTGGAGATGGTACCGAGAGGTTAGAACCAGTGCTAGGTGCCACCAGAGCCACGAGCGACCGCAAGACCGGGGGAGGGCAGGACATCGGTGTGGGATGAGAGGGAGAGCATGGTGCGGTTATGGACTGGGCTATCGGCCAAGATATCCAATTGCGGGGATTCCTGGGCAGCCAGTCGTATCGTCTTCCGCCGCGGCGGTGTTTGCTGGGCTTGCAGAGGGCAAGTACACTGTTGTGGCTGGAAAACCATCGCAGATTGTGGAAAGGCAATGGATGGGAAGAGCAGGGAGAGGAATGCCACCGGGGAGAGCCGAAAAAACCGCACGGGAGCGTGATATGTAATTTCCTCGCCTGAGAGAGGCGAGAGTGATTGAGGAAGAGAAGAAGGCAAAGGATCGACCCGACATTACCAATTTTAGACTTGAAGCGGTGCTGATCGGGGCACGGACCAGAGGCCAGAATGCAGCCCAATCTCAAGTATCATTCCGACCCATTAAGGATTCTTGAGAAGTGTACAGTCTACCCAATCGGTAATTTCTCAAATGAACCATT